>CP135536.1:7167396-7185415 GCA_032402905.1 Khaya senegalensis
ATATATATATATATATATATATATTCTTTTTTTTTTTTAGTTATTATTTACCCACATTGTTCACCGATACTGCTTATCGCTTCAGCGCTTATCAAGTGCTAGTCTAACGTTTAGATACTGTTCATGGCATGCACTATTTATACTCCCTGTTCCATCCAAAAATACTATTCACTTGATATTAGTCATTAATTATTGTTTATGTGTACTATTTATATTCACTGTTTATCAATTTAACTATTTTGACAAAAAATGAACTAATATAAAATATAAACCTAACAAACTCTTTCTTTAGCCATTCTGTGACAAAATCCAATTTCATAAAATACTAACCCACAAATTTTTAATAATAATAAAAAATAAAATTTTATTTACAAGTTAAGAAACTCAAAAACTTAAACATTGTAAATTTTAGATATCATCAACAAAGTCCATTAACAAAAAAGAACAACTTTCAAAACAAAGTGAAGTGCATGGGAAAAAAAATTATAAAAAGATAATGTAGAATAAAAATCAATATGCATGAATCACAATAACCAAAATAGAAAAAATACATCTGAAATAAAAATATTCATCATACATCTAAAAATATGAAAATATATTCATTATATATTTAATTATTCTCTTAAACTTTTATATCTCCCCTTAACTTCTTAACTCATGTAGAATTATCTCCTCCCTTTTTGTCCCTAAATGACAAAGGAATCAAAAAGTGTCATGTAAATTAATCACAAAGACCACAATGTTCACATCAAGAATATATAAACTGAAAAAAAAAAAAATGAGTCAATCAACAAAAGAAACAAACTAATAAAGACAAAAAGAACTCCAAAAAAAAACAAGTAGTCAATGAATTGAAATAGAATCTTTTTCACATGCATAGTGCATGAAAACATAGCTTTAAGATTCAAATCAAGAAAATATCATAGTTTCAAGTAAATACTATACACTTTCTTAGGCATAAAATAAAATGAATCAAGTACAAGTAATTCACATGTGTAAAATGATAATCAATAATAAACATGTAGCTTAAAATTAAAAATTTTGAGTAAGGCTAAATTATATGAAACCATCAATTAAAACAGGTATAATATGATGAAAAAAAGTCAAACTTAATGTCACTAGGACTTAAAAAATTATAATTTTATTAATTATCTTATTTTTCTTCCCCCTAAAGTAAAGATCACTTGCATTCATTTCTTTTCATTTTTTTGTTTATTTTATTATTTAATTGCCATTAGGCATATTTAATATAATTTCAAATATTATGATGGGATATAAGATATTTTATAAAGAATGTGTACTAGTTAAAGGTTAATTAAGTTACCACAACACATTATTCTGACTTATGATTGCCTACCCAGACATCATATATGTGATCAAGCCAAGCAAATTCACACTAAAGTGCATAGTGATTAAGAAAATGAATTACAAATGCATAACAAACTCAAAGATATGCAAAATGAAGATATCAAATATAAGTGCAAAAGACATTAAAAGCATATACAGTAAATACTTAGACTTAATTGCCATAAAATATAAGTCAAAACCTAATTTTCATATAATAACACGGTGAACATTCATATACCAATCTCATTAACATAAACAAACAAAACAAAAGTATTTTTGTTTTTTTTTTTTTTTGGAAAAAAATGCATAAAAAAACCAACTTACACCAAATAAAAAAAATAAAGAAAAGCACGAATAAAATTAACAAAAAAATATAAAATTATACTGAGGCATATGTATCAAATAGAGTAGCAATCTCTTATACTCTTAGGAGGTTACCCATAGTTGATAAAAACCTCAGTCAATAAAGTAAGCTTATCACCAATTATCTTAACTTGCTAAGTTAACTCTACCATTTAACAAATAAATTTATCTTGATCAAATTTAGACCTAGGAACAATAAAGATATCATTTTTCCTCTATACCTTTTTTTCTTTTTAAACTCAAAATAATTGACCTTATGTGACCACGTTTACCACATTCATAACAAATTGACATAAATCTAGTTGAAGAGTTAATATTTTTCCTATCCACTAAGGAATGACTCCCAAAGTGTGGAACATTTATAACCTTTGACTTAATCATATTGACTTTAGAAACAATTAACTTAAAATTAACAAATACAGTTTTAGAGATAAAAGCATCATTAAAGTCAACCATTAAAAAACCTAATCCTCTTTTGCTATCCACATTTTGGCTTGCATTAAACATCTCATCTAATTTCTTAATGTCATTAGAGAATTTAATAAGTTATGACCTAACATTTTTCAACTTACAAGCTAAAGCTTCAATTTCGCTCTCTTAGACTCTCTTATATTTTTTCAAACTAGAAACTAATTTAACTTGTTTTCCTAATTTGACTATAAGATCCTTATTCTCAAGTTCAATATTATTGAGTTTTTTTAAAACATCATTGTTCTTCTTTTTAAACTTCAAGCTCTTTTTATGAAGTTCTTCAAATGCGTTATGAATATCATCTTCATCAATTGAACTAACTTCTTATGAGTCAACACACTCACTTTAAATAGAGAAAATAAAAGTCACAAAATTAACTTTATCAAAAGATGACTCATCACATTCATCTTCACTAAAGTTATCGTTACTAAGGGAGGCATTCATAGCTTTTTTGTCCTTCTTTAAGTTAGAACACTAAACTTTGATATGTTCAAACTCCTTACACTGGTGGCATTGAATCATTCTATTGTTTTTGAAAAAAATTCTTCTCTTTTTCAAAAGATTTTTTATTCTTACTAGAATCTTCCTTCTTATATTTAAAAAAAAAAATTTAATTTCTTGACAAATAACTCTATCTCTTTATCATCTAAAGATTCATCACTAGATTCATCACTAGATTCAATTTCAATATTTTCCTTAACAAACTTAAGAGTCATAGATTTATACATTTTTTATTTAGAAAAACTTAATTCATAAGTTTGAAGAGAACCTACTAGTTCTTCTATTTTAGCTGAATCTAGATCTTTACTTTTTTCTATAACGGTGACTTTAGTATAAAATCTTTCAGACAAACTTTTATAAGCTTTCCAAACTATTCGACTTTTAAGAATCATTTTACCTAAATTAAAACTCGAGTTTACTATATCATTCAATTTAGCATAAAACTAATCAAATGTTTCGTCATCTTTCATCCTAATATCCTCAAATCTAGAAGTTAACATTTGAAATTTAGAGTTTTTAATAGTTTTTGTACCCTTATAGATAGTCTAAAGAATATTTTAAGTATCTTTAGCAATCTTACACATAAATATTTTTTTAAACTCTTTAGGAAAAATAGCCATGAAAGTCGTATTCATAATTTTACTATTCTAATTTGACTTTACTATCTCATCATTAAACCATTGATTAAAATCTTTAAGTCTAGTAACTCCATTAACTATGACTATAGAGGACTCCAAGTTTTCACACATGACATCCATACTCATTTATCTATGAATATAAAAAAAACTCTTATCATAACTTTTCAATATGGGTAATTATTCCTAATAAAGTAAGGTAGAATAAACAAATTTTGAGATTTATACTCCATCTAAGCACAATCTAAAGGTCAGGGACTGATGTTAGGCTCTAATACCAATTAAAAAATTTACTCCTAAGTTTAACTTTAGAATACCTAACAGAGGTAAGAGATATTTTATACAAAAAAATAAAAATCAAAACTAACAAATCGAAATACATTAAGTTTACTACACCTTAGATGAATCAAAAATAATAAGTCTTTAACTAATCAATATAAGTTTACAACAATCAAACTACAAAAACAAATCCAATCTATAATTAAAAAAATAATTAAAATAAATTGAACACAGGGATTTGTTAACAAAGTAAAAGCTTATGATAAACTTCTTTAAAGGATAAAAACCTTCCAAGCTAATAACAGAAGCCACCAAAATATTTCACTAATAAAGAAAAATTTATAAATAGTAATTATTATAAGAACTCTTGTAACTCAATTTTGTGTAACCTACTTTGAACAATCTTATTATTCAGAACTCTGAAATCTTTTTTCCTTAATGGAATCCTTGAATGACATGTTCATAAAGTTAAAATCTCTAACTATTAACAATAATCAAAACTCTAAAAGTTTTATAGTTAAATTTGTAGAGACGGAAAGTTTAGAAATCTCTCAAGAGAAAATACCAAAATAAATCGTACTTATAAAAATGTGATTTGTATTTTCTCTCAAAAAAAATAATGGGTAATACTCTCAATAAATTTAGATAAAAAAATTCTTACTTAGAAAGTTTAAAAACTCTCAAAATAGCTGTCACTCTATTAGGTTCAATTTTTTTAATATATATATATATATATATATTCTCTTTTTTTTAAGTTATTATTTATGCATATTGTTCACTCGTATTGTTTATCAATACTATTCACCACTCAAGCGCTCTTCAAGCATTGGCCCAGTGCTAAAATACTATTCATAAATGAAATGTTTATATCACTGTTTATACACTGTTTAATACTGTTTATTTCACTTGAGTAGACACCAAATATAGGTCAAGCGCCAACTCTCTATTTCGTACTACTCATCTATTGTTCCATTCAAAAATATTATTTATTTAATACTATTTATCAATTACTGTTTATATTTACAATTCATTAATTTAACCATTTTAATACAAAATGAGTCAATATAAAATATAAACATAACAATTTTGAAGTAAGATAATTAACATATTTAACAAGCACCTAATTTTATTTGGTAGTTAATATGTTGAATCATTGTTTAATTTGAAAGTCTAAATAATAGTATTTGTTTTATTATTTTTTTTCCATATGCAAACTTGATCTTATTAAAATAATTTTATTACATAGATCAATGATTTAAAATAAATAATTTGTATCTATACTATTATTCTTAACTCTATTTGTATAATAAAATAGAATAAATTTAGTTATAGACACCTAATATTTGGATTTGACTTGTCTTGTGGTTTTTTTTATTTAAAGGTTTTGGATGTAATAAGATAAACATTTTAAGTTATTTTCTTATCACTTTGAATAGTAATTGATTAAATTAAATAAGATAAGCGGTCAAGAATTTATATCTCTTAATTTAATAATTTAATATTTAAAATCTCAAATCATTAATAACTTTTTTTAAATATTTTTATTCATAAATTGTGAACTTATTTATAAGTTAATAATAAAAATGTTGTTAAATTAATAGTTGAATTAATATAAAATTTTATAAATCCATATTTTGTGCAAAAGAAAAATAGAACCAATATCCTTATAAGATGAAAAGACTCAAAAGTAAAGATTGACCCATGATTTCCTAAACTATTGAATAAAGATATCAGATATGGTAAGAATCACAAATAAATTTGTTAAATTTTACTATAATTAATTAAATTTTTATAGTATCTTTAAATTTATAACATGTTTCATTTTTGCAATAGTGAAGTTATAAAATATTATAATAAAAATTAAAATACAATTAATTCTTTAAAAGAAACTAAAATCTAGATCTTTAGAGAGCAGGGCCCATATCATATGTTGCTGCTCTATCACTGGAAGACATCAATGGGCATCACGAATACATGCATGTATTATTCCATTAAAAGGTTTAGGTAGAATTCTTTAATAAGATGAAGATAACAATAATAATATTCAACCGAACATATGTACAATACAAAACAATAGATCTCTCTCAAGAGGATAGAAATAATGAAACAACCATTATGGAACAGTGATTAAACAAAAACATCCCATGACAAAAGACGACGCTATACCTATCAAAAATAAGTAGTTTAGAAGCAACAAAATTCGAAAGGATATATAAATAAAGAAATGAAAATGTTCCACGAAAATAACATAGTTGGACTCCCACTTTTCAAAAAAAAAAAAAGAGTTATAAATTTCCAGAAGTGCTTCTATGATAGGAATTGCAAAACGAAAGAGAGAGCCAAATTTTGGCATATTCAAGTTTGTCCTCATTTCTTAAAAACTTTGTTTAATTAGCAGTTATAAAAAAATGCGCAGTTATTCTCTTGACTAAAGAAATAAAAAGAAAAAGAAAAAAATGTGTGGCTAATATATGATGGATTCTTTTATAGGAGATTACTAATTTTTCTTAATTTACGCAATTGATTAAGTAAAGAAGACACAAATTTTAACATTGGTCCATGAGACTATGTTCAAAGAAAATAATTCATTAAAAAATCAAATAATACAAACACAAATACACTTATATAAATCAAAAAATCACTCTTTATGTGCATTGTGTCAATCTTCTGTATAGACTTGTTCCGCCCAATTCTCTCAATTTAATGTTGTTAAAGTTCTTTCCTAACTAAAACTCTTGTTATCCAATAATTTTTTTTTCTTTAAATTGTAGAATTGACATCAATTATTTCTTAGATAAGCTTGATGATTATACTTAATATAGAATAACTAGAAAACTCAAAAATATCACATGAAGAAACAAACTTGAACATGTTGCAATAAAAATTATGTTTATACATAAATAAAGATTTCAATTCATAAGTAAATTTAATAGATATCACATTTGTGTCATAAGTTATGATGGCCTATGTTATATTATTTTTGTTCAATATTTTACAGTAATGCTAGTAATATAAACTCCTATGTATTCATATAGACTAATATGATATTGTTGTCATGCTCTTATTTGACTTATCCTTTTTGTTTCTTTGAAAATTTATTTTACTTCTGCGATAATAATATTATCAATTTGTTTGTGAATAAATTTATAAAAATTTGTATGCGATGCTAGTATTTTAAATTAATAATTGAACATTATTTTCCCTAGCAATACACTAACATATGATATTGTAGTTTGTACATTCTTTATATAACCGATGAGCAAAGTTTAGTCCCCTACCATAACGCAAGCAAGTACACTATAATCTTGAAATAAAAGCCCTAAAAAGGAGGTAAATGATGAATCGTTTTGTTTCTTCTTCTCCTTTATGTCCAACTACGGCGGCTTCTGCCATTGTTATTGGAGCATGTGTTATCCACCTGCTTCAAATTAAAGTTAAATGATAAGCTTCTTTTTTTTTTTCCTCTTTTTTATTTTGGTCCTTTATATACTCTTTTGTCTATGGCCTCTATTTAATTTATAAATATTCCCACACAGTAATGATTCCTTAGAATTAAAGTTGGAAGTATTGTAACTATCATGATTCTGTAAAATTGAATAAATTCTCCTACAACATTACTTGAAAAGAAATTTCATTTCTAAAAAAAAAAATGTGAAGTCACAAAAGATTAATATTGTTGCAAGTAGCTTTTGTTCTTATACTTAGCTGTATTTGTCGGGGAGCAGAATCTACAATATTGTTTCCCACTACTATTTTCCGTGTTCTATATTTTCTTCAAGATGATGATAAAAAAAAAAAAAAAAGCCACAGGCCACAGCCAAAGGGGAGTATACCCCATATTTATTCTTTAATAGTATCTACTTCACGACAATAATCTACTGAAATCTAGCTTAAGAAGATATGAATCCAATTATATAAATAGTGTCAATCTCCTCAGGTACAAACAAACGCCAAAGCATATTTAAGCATTAATCTTTTATATTAGCCTATCTTTGACCCTCATTACCACAATGATTGCCAAAAGAGAAAAGAAAGTATCCCCCCACTGCTTTAACCTTTTTGCACATAAATCTATAATATCATCTTAAAAGCCAGCAGTTTTATTACACTGATGATATACTTTTGAAGCCCCTAGTTGCTGTAGCTTTACACAGCTACATAGATTTAGATCATCAACCAGAATGGTAAGTCACTTCCATTTCCATATGTGTAAGATGGCCTTGAGTCTTATCTTATAGGTGTGTGAACAGTTTTCTTTTTTTTAACCTCTCTAATTTTAAGAATAGAGTTGTTCTTTTACGAACCCAGATTTTTGAATTTTGCTACACGACCAATTTCAAGATGTGTTACAAAATATTCAATTTAGTAAGATCCTAGATTCAATGTGAATAGGTTGCTTTCAATTTTCCTTCCACAAAAACTATACCAATTGGATTATTTTTAATAATATTATGATCAACTATTAATTTTCACGAAAGATCTTAAGGAATGCTTCTTTAATTTAGAACCAGAAGATAAAGCTAATTTATTAGACTCCAGCAAATCGCAATCATCTAGTTGTGTATGGCAGTAAACGCACAGTTTGGAAAACAAACAAAACAAAGATATCTTCAGGAATATTACCTTTTTTTTTCACTAAATCTAACTTTAACCTGATAGCTACTGTTGAAGCCACTAATCGCAACCCATGAAGAACAAGTTCCTTAAACACCTGGTGTACTTAAAAAACTCCTGTGATTTTCAAACAATGCCAGAACATATTTCTTCCAGAATTTTAATCAAAACCCAAGAACACAACTAACATCAAAAGACAAAATTAATGAACTCTGTTTATCCAGGAACTAGACTGATTTTATTATTGAATCAAGAATCATAGAACAAGAACAAGAATTACAAAAAACAAGAAAGAATTTTTTGAATTATCCTTCCTTCTCTTCTCTCTGCTTTTTCCTTGCACTTACGACTTTTTTTGCCTTTCTTTTATATCTGTTAGCTGACCAGATTAATAACAGAAAAACAAAACTCCCTCTAATTATTTACTGCCACATCAATTTCATTAATACAACTTGGTAATTTAATATTGGATTTACAAGAATACAGTTTGACTTTACTAAGTGATTGTTGCATTGTAAATTTTGAATCACTTTTACAATCTCCACCTTGATTCACAATTTACAACCAATCTATCTTCCTGTCCATTTCCAGCTTTACCAAATGACTTTCTCCTTGTGCCTTCATATCCACAAACCTTCAAAACATCTTCAGCTCCAGTAATAAACAAAACGTTCAGATAATGATTATGTTCAACAAACTCAGGTAATGCCTAAATTTAGTTCTTGGAACAGGTTTTGTAAGCATATTAGCAGGATTTTCTGCTGTGTGCACCTTCTCCAATCTGATTTCTCCTCTAGAGATTAAATCTCTAATGAAATATAATCTTACATATATATATTTAATCCTCTCATGAAATGCTTGGTGTTTCAACAATTGAATAGCACTTTGGCTATCACAATAGACAGCAACTTTATTCTACTCAAATCCAAACTCAGTTACAAGTCCCTTTAGCCATATAGATTCTTTCACAGATTCTATAATAGCCATGTATTCAGCCTTAATTGTTGAAAGGGCAACAACAGCTTGTAATGATGCTTTCCAGCTAACCACACAGCCAAAACAGGTGAATGCATATCTAGATAAAGACCTTCTTTTATTAAGGTCTGCAGCATAATCCGCATCAACAAACACAACTATGCATTCTTTACTTGAATTGTTTCTTCCATACTCAAGACAAGTTTTTAAACTATCTTTTACATACCTTAGAATCCACTTCAAAACCTACCAATGAGCTTTCTCTGGTCTTGTCATAAACCTGCTAACAACACTCATTGAGTGTACTAAATCTGGTACAGACCATTACATACATTAAACATCCGACTAAGCTTGCATAAGGTCTTGACTCCATGTATTTTTCTTCTTCTTCTGTTCTTGGTGACTAATCACATAACAGCTTAAAATGAAGAGCTAAAGGAACACCTACTGATTTAGCTTCAAACATGTTGAACCTTTACAACACCTTAGTTAGATAATGTTCTTGAGATAACCTGAGTAGTCCATTCTTTTTATGTCTAGATATTTCCATTCCTAAAACCTTCTTTGCTTGTCCAAGGTCTTTCATTTCAAAAGTATGGCTCAGCTGCAGTTTTAACTTTAATATTTCCTTTTTGTTACTGCTTGCAATCAAGATATCATCAACATGCAACAGCAAATATATCTTATCTGCTTGGGTATTGCCTTTAACATATACACAATTATCATACGAACTCCTTGTGTATCCTTCTCTTTTCATAAAGTCATCAAACTTTAAATTCTATTGTCTAAGCGATTGCTTAAGGCCATATAATGACTTTTACAACAAACATACTTGATCTTCCTTCCCTTTTTGACAGGAACCTTCTAGTTGTTCCATAAGAATTTTCTCATCCAAATTTCCATGCAAAAAAGTTATTTTTACATCCATTTGCTCTAATTCAAGATCAAATAGAAATTAAAGCCAGCAAGATCCTTATAGAAGTATGCCCCACCACATGTGAAAATACCTCATTGAAGTCTACCCATTCCTTTTGAGTAAACCCTTTTGCTACCAATCTAACTTTGTATTTAAATGAATCTGAACTGGTTGCATCCTCCTTCTTCTTGAAAATCCACTTGCATCCCACCATTTTGTTGTTTTCTAGTTTGGAAACAAGTACCTAGGTTTCATTCTTCATAAGAGAGTTCATTTCTTCTAGCATGGCTTTATGCCATTCTTCAGATTCTGATCCATTCAAAGCTTCCTTTACTAATTTTGGTTCAAAGTTTCTAACTTCATCTATAGAAAGGAGTGCATAAGCTATCAAGTCTGCATAACCAAACCTGACGGGTGGTTTAACATGCCTTTTTTCTCTATCTCTTATCAGATTATATCTTTGCTGATCAATTTTACATTGCCTGGATTCTTTATCAGGTAGTGAAGTTTCTGTAGGTGACATCTCAGCATTCTCAAACTCCACCTCAAATTGAGTCTCATTTAAACTTCTAACTTCATCTGTTATTGGCTGGTCAAATTCATTTGCTTTCTTTTCAAGCATTTCATCTTCATGGAAGATTACATCTCTGCTTATTATGCATTTGTCAGATCTCCCATCATGGCACCACAGTCTATATCATTTTACCCTTTTAGGGTAATTAATGAATACCCCTTTAATAGCTCTTATATCTAATTTGCCTTACCTGACATGGGTAAAGGCAGTGCATCCAAAAATTCTCAGGTGGCTTAAATTATGAGGTTTTCCTGACCACATCTCATCAGGTGTCTTAAAGTTGAGGGCAGATGAGGGACTTATGTTCAACACATATACTGCTGTAGATACAACTTCTGCCCATAAAAGTTTCGAAAGACCAGAATTTAATAACATGCATTGGGCCCTTTCTATTAGTGGCCTGTTTAGCCTTCCAGCCAAGCCACTTTGCTACAGGGTGAACCTTACAGTCCTATGCCTTTCAATCCCACAAGTCTTGCAAAAATTGTCAAATTCTCCACTGTAAAATTCCATGCTATTATATGTCCTTAGCACTTTTACTTTCCTTTCTTTTTGATTCTCAACCAAAGCTTTCCAAGTTTTAAAACATTCTAAGACCTGGTCTTCACCTTTTAAAACAAAAAGCCAAGTTTTCCTTGAGTAATCATCAAGGAAAGTAAGAAAAAATTTTGAACCACCAAGAGATGCTACTTATGCTGGACCCCAAAAATCAAAATGTATATATTCAAGGATTCCTTAAGTTGTATGAAATCCAACACCAAACTTAATTCTATAGTGTTTTCCTAAGATGCAGTATTCACAACTTTTAAGAGGAAGTATGACTATAGCTTCTAGCAACTTTTGTTTGTTGAGCTCAATCAATCCTTTTTTTCTCCCAAGTGTCCCAACCTGAGATGCCACAACATTAAATCTTCTTATTTCTTATTTGCCACTACATTTACATTACCTTGTATGGTTGTGCCTTCTAACACATATAATCCATTTTTTCTAAATCCCTATAACACTACCATTAACCCTTTTGTTACTCTTAAAACCACATTCTCAGCCTTAAAACTATAACATGCAGCATCTAGTATTGCCAAAGAAATTAAGTTCCTTTTTAAATCAGGAACTAACCTGAGATCATTCAATTCTTTAATTGAACCATCCTTTAATTTCATTCTTATGGTACCAATCCCTTTGACACAACAAACCATATTATTACCCATAAGTACCTTTCCACCTTCTACCATATTCAAAGAGGAAAATAAATTTTCATTTGGGGTCATGTCAAAGGTGTATCCTGCGTCAAGGATCCACTCACCTTCATATGTGTTATCTGAGGCAACAAGCATAAAAGCTGTTTAGAACTCTTCATCAGTGACTATGGCAGCATCTCCTTGATTATTTGGTTGTCTTTCTTTCTTTTGATTCTTTCTTTCTAGACAATTTCTTCTAAAATGCCCCTCCTTATGACAGTAAAAGCATTTCAACTTCTTCGACTTTGATGTAGATCTAGAACCATTTTTCTTACCTTTAAAATCCTTTCTATCTGACCTTCCCCGAGCATATAGACCTTCATACGATCTTGAGTCCTTCAATTCTGCTTTCTTGTTTAATTCTTTTGAATTTAAAACAGTCTTTACATCATCCATTGATACAGAGTCCCTCCCATATAACAGGGTATCAACAAAGTGCTCATAGGACTTAAGCAGTGAAGTTAAGACAATCAAAGCCTAATCTTCATCATCAATCTTTATATCAATTGTCTCCAAGTCAAGCACAATCTTATTAAACTGATCTAAATGCTCAGTGATTGATCCTTCTTCTTCAAGATTAATGAATAAAATTTCTTTTTCAAATAGAGTCTATGAGCTAAAGATTTAGTCATGTACCTACTTTCCAATTTGTTCCAAATTCCCAAGGCAGTGCTTTCTTTGGAAACCTCCCATAATACTTCATCTCCAAGTGAGAGAACAAGAGCACTATGTGCTTTCTTGATTATATCCCTTTTATCTGAATGTTTCAAATCTTTTGACATTTCAAATTCTTCAACCATGGCCACCTCAAGTCCTTCATGCATCAGAAAAGCCCGCATCTTCATCTTCCAGAGGTTAAAATCATTTTCCCTTGTGAATTTCTCAATTGAGAACTTCGTAGACACCATTTTTCTTAAACTTTTATACTCTAATACCACTTGTTAAAGTTATTGATCGCAACCCACAAAGAACAAGTTCCTTAAACACTTGGTGTACTTAAAAAACTCCTTTGATTCCCAAACAATGCCATAACATATTTCTTCCAGAATTTCAATCAAAACCCAAAAACACAACCAACATCAAAAGACAAAATTAATAATAAAAGAATCATTGAATATATTCATCGGTATTTTTTAAGGTGACAATAAAAATATCTTTAAATTATTAATTCACTGTATTTTTATTTGAATTCGAATAATAAGATATTTATTAAGCTCACGGATTCTATATATAAATTATATCAAGGATATAAATATATCATTCTCTGACATAAATTTAATAGTATTTATCCCAAAATCATAAATATGAAATACCTTTTTAGGGTGTAAACATGCAATCACATCATCTAATCATTAGTTAATTTAATTAAAAGTATTAAAAATAAGATAAATACTTATCCAAATAACACAATTCAATCAACTTAAATAAATAAATATTCATTTATCATAATTTGGCTATATCTTAACCTTAAAATAATAAATTTAGTTCATGATGTAAGAAACTAAAACCAAATTGAATGGATTAAACATCTTTAACATAAGAAAAATTAAGGAAGAATAAAATCTAAACGAAATTGTTAATCAAAAGCTTGAAATCCTCATCTTTATAATTCTTCTCGCCTCTTTCTCCTTAATTTCATTCTCCTTTTACCTTAAATCTGCCATCCTCTCTTTCCGTTTTCTAAACAAACATTTTCCATTTTATACTTATAAAAAAATCAAAAAAATTTCAAAAAAATCCTTGACAAATGCCGCAACACAGAGCCCTAATTTTCCTAACGCTTCAAGTCTTTGTATGTATAGATCATTATTATAACATGACGCAACTTAGAACTACGGCCTTGGGCTCTTTAATTACTATTCATCAACTTCATATTTTCTCACCGAAATTTTGCCCATTTGACGTTGACTCCAATTTCTTCTTAAGTGCTCATTCTTTTATTAACTACAAAAATCAAACAAAAAATGTGTTAACGTTTCATAAAAATCTCAAAAATATAGTCTAAAACATCAAGTATAAGTTCTCATTTCATGCATATAAGCACATCTTATCAAAAAACGTATATTAAGATTATAGAACACTTGAAAAAGTGAAAAGTATTTATGAACAATGAATATAGAAATTAATTAATAAATTAAAATATATTAAAGTTTGTTAATCCTAAATCAATAAATCTCAAATAATATAATATCACAAAATCACAATAATAAATTATATCTAATACAATAAATAAAATCAAATAATAGATATATTAATTAATTATTGAAGAAAAATATTTTTAAAAAATTTTCACTAAATAAAACCCCTCTAGGCTGATACAAAAAGTCATTAAATATTCCAAGTTATTATAAATGATTTCTTACGAGAACTCTTGTATTATAATCTCAACTAACTCACTTGAATAATTCACTCCAAGTTACTCCCCTTCAAAACTCTCAAGTCTTCTTTCTTCTGTGAAATCACTAAATGGCACATTCACAATGCCCGAACTCTAGTCATTAATAACTCAACTCCAAAAGCTTCTCAGTTGTATTTGATATTTGGATGTTTGATTATTTGCTCTCCACAAAATAACGTAACAAATTTTGTTCATTTGAAACTAGATTAGTCTCTCGCAAAGAAAACAAGAAGAAACCATTTCTTGAATTCAAAGATGCTCTGATTACGAAGTAAGCTCAAAAATTCCCTGACGACGGCTCGAAACCCTAACTCGAAATAAGTAAAATATTTATATCCTCCCATGTCCACTCGAGTGTTTGGTGGGCACTCTTTAGGCACCTAGCTTCTAGCCAACCTTGGCTCAAGCACCTTGGCCGGCGTGCCATGTTGGCATTCATTGGGAACTTAGCTTCTGTCCCCTCGTGAGCTTTTATTTGCTCGTCTTTTGTGCATCGTTTGATGTAGATATAGTATTGAAACATAATTGCTATCAACTTTCAATAAAATATTTTAGACACGAAATGAGCCAACCTAACTAATTTCTAACGGATGGATATATAAAAAGGCTAAGATCCCAATTTATATCTTATTGATGTAACGATGGAAGTAACTCTTTTAAAAATTGTCATGTAATCTATTACAGTATTACTCCAAGTAAAGAATTTTCTCATTTCTTTGGCTAAGTTCGTACTCACTCCACCAAGATATCATATGCAGTCAAATTTCAATACTCTTTTAGAGATTCTTTTAAGCACTGAAATCTTCTTGGTGCATAGAGATCTTTACTCTTGACAAGTGTATAAAATCCACTCAAGTACAATCAAGAAAATAAATTATGCATGTCCTCGTCCATTGAAAAGGTTCACAACTCCGCCAAATGGGTCCCCAAGAGCATTTAGAGAAATCATTTATCAAATGCAAATGAGCTGACTCTCCTTTGCAGAAGAAGGTGGGTCGGCCCTATCTTGATTTGAAAGTCCATTAAAATACATATGAAGCTCAGTGGAGTATCCGCACACAAGGTTCAGAAAGCACTCTATAATGAATAAAAAAAAATTAATAATTAAAACCTTAATGCAGGCTAAAACCTCAGAATATTCTCTAATATTATTAGCTATTAAATAATGATGCATAGTCCATGTTACAATTAACTAAATTCCCTCTATTTAAACCATTAAGCTTATTAAACTGAAATCTCAGAACTCTTCAAATTAACTTCCAGGAATGTCCGTTGTTACTTCTAGTTCTTCTTCAAAAGTTTTCCAGTATTTTCTTGGAGATTCTTATTCTAGAAGATTTTTACTACACGCCCCACCTTACCAATCACCCAGTGCAGCAACTCCTCCAGGCCCTGGAAGCAGTCATGATCCGTCACAGATTTACACAGGTGACAACAGTTTTGATGCAAATGTTGTCATGGTCCTCTCAGTCTTACTTTGCGCTCTAATTTGCTCACTGGGATTGAATTCCATCGTCCGATGTGCACTCAGATGTTCAAGTTTAGTAGCCACCAGATCCGGCGCCGGCGGTAACTCGTCAACCAGGTTAACCAACACCGGAATCAAGCAGAAAGCCCTGAAGACTTTTCCGGTAGCAAACTATTCAGCAGAGCTGAAACTGCCCGGTTTGGACACTGAGTGTATCATATGCCTATCGGAATTCTCATCCGGCGAACGTCTCCGGATTCTGCCGAAATGTAACCATGGATTCCACGTCCGGTGCATCGACAAATGGCTTAGCTCGCATTCATCTTGCCCTAAATGCAGGCACTGCTTAAAAGAAACTTGCCAGAAGATCGTTGGCTGCAGTCAGCCGCCGGCTAGCACATCACAAAATCCTGAACCAACCCAAGAAACCATAGTAACCATAGAGCCATTAGAACCTGAAGGTATGGTACGTAATTACAGGGGAATTAGGCTATAATTAATATAGTTTTTCAATTGTAATATATATTAGGTTTAGTTTTCCCCTGTGCCTTCAACTTTCTAAGAGAAAAATATAGTGTCAGTTGTAGTTGGACATTTTGAATGTATAGTGAGTTGTTTTATTAATTTTCAGTCCCAAATTGTGTAATAGAAAATTAAATAAGCCAAATAACTTGTAGGATTCCACAAAAATGAAAGGGAATTGACAAAAGAAGCAATAGTGACTGACAATACAGACACTGAGAAGGAAAATTAATTAAAAACAAGGCAGTTCTGAAGGGAAAAGCCCAATCAGCTTAGGCAAACAACAAAAGTTTCTCTTAAAATTACTGCTTTTTGGGTCAATTTCATCTATAATTGTATTTAGTAAAGAGCATTGTGCCATCGTATTATGCTACTTTAGAGATAGGAAGAACGTGCGTGTCAAGGTTGCGTTTGACCATTGAAGAAAAATATTAATATCTTGCTTTCCTTCGTATAATTAGTCTAATATTATTGATAATGACAACCCAAACAAATTTTTTCAGTAGATACGATACCGTTTAATCTGTAAATTCATTAGGATTTATCTATTTATTATATTAATAACACACCACATACATTCGAGTATTCGTTACCGGCCACACATCGCTCCACTTGTGGAGGTCTAAATCACGCCGTTTGTGTCAATTTCATCCATTAAAATTAGATATATTCATGTCTCTTTTTTCAAGTTTATGCATGCTTCGTTCTTAAAATGATCGGTCTAATAAGATTCACAATTTACTAATTCGATATTATTCATAATCGAATTCAAATTTTTTATTTTTTTTTAGTTTTAAAGTTTTAATTAATTAAAAATAATATAAGTATTATAGAATTATTATAAAAATACTACTAAAGAGATTTTAGATTTTTTTTTATTATTTAAAAAAAATTAATTAATTATTCGTACTTTTCTTTTCAAATTTATTAGATTTTCATACTATCATAATTATATTTTATTTATACCAACATAATCTATTTTTCACTTCTATTTTCGTGCATTAAACATGATAATATTGACTACTATTAGATTTAATGTCTCTTTGTTATTATGTTATTTTCTAGTAAATTATATCACTCTAATAGTAAAAATAATACTCTTTTTATATACACATTACTGTCATTTAATATTAATCAGTATTTAGTAACATAATTTTTGTTATTAATTGACATTAAATACACTATTTGTTACAAATTTAAGGTTAATATTGGACATAAGTTGTTTTCAACACCCCAATTATAATAGAAATCTCATCCAAAAATTGATCATATACATACTTAATTAGGATATATATCGTACATCTCTTAATATAAAATTTCAAATATAAAATAAATAATATGAAATAAATAATATAAAATTTAAGATAAACAACATAAACAATTTGAAATAAGAAATATAAAAATTGAAACAATAAACGTAAAATTTGAAACACATAATATATATATTAAAAAAATTCAAATAATAACATAAAATTTTGAAAAGTTTAATATAAAAATAAAAATAAAAATTGATGGTACGTTTACTAATCTATAATCAAAATAGGTTAAAATCGGAATGAATTGGAATCTAAATGAATAGGAATGAGAAATGAAAATTAAAATAAATTATTTACTTCAGTTGTAAGAATAAAAATTGAAATAAAAAATTATTTTAAATTACAAAAATATCCTTAATTAATTTTTATCTCTATTATTATTGTTATATTATAATAATTGTG
>CP135536.1:7195237-7208601 GCA_032402905.1 Khaya senegalensis
TATTTTATATTTTCATGAGAGTAAAAAAAAAATTATTTAATACATAAAATAACAATATAATACCGTCATATTAATTTATATGAATGAATTTATATAAAAATTTATACATATAATAGTACTTTAAAATATTCTACTAATATCTGCTTTTACTTAATAATCATATTTGGTAGTTTGTAATTTTATATGATAATTATTATTAATTTTTTAATTTATGGTTTTTTAATCTTGAATATACCATTAATTAATTTTAATATATTTTTTCACCTACTGAAAATTACACGGGTGTGTGTGCATGCATACATATGGGAGGATTAAATAATTTTTTCTTGCTTAGTAATAGAGTAGACACAGAATATAGTAATGGCTCTCTGACTTTGTTAGCAATACAAGACTTGCACTCTACTTCTTCTATCCAAGTCTACACTCCCTTAATTGGGCGGCAAAACCAAGCAAGCCAGCAAACAAATTACTTTACACAGAATTTTTGTAGTGACTGCACTGTAAATATTAATATATATTGCTAGTTATAATTATGTCTTTGCTTACAATTTACTTTTGTTTTGTATATTCCTAATTTGTAAATTTGTTATTAATTAATTTTTTGGTAACAAAAAAATAAAGTCAATGAGACCAAAAAATTGTTTGAGAAAAATAAAATTATGTGGGTTCAAAAATAATATTTTGACCAATTAATATTATTTTAGAAGCAAAGTTTATACGGATAATTAACATTTATGCAAGTGGGAATTTGCAGTGCTTAAAGCTAAAATAAAACTAAACAAAATAAATGTTCACTAGTGCATATAATTAATAATAAAATTAAAGGATAATTAAAAAAATAAATGAGCCTTGCAACACCTCTGTTTCTAATTTGTTTATTTGTTTAATATTTTTCACTTTAAGTACTTTTAACTTTTTTTTTTTTGCAATAAATTAGTTTATTTAAGATTGAGAAATTACTTCAACTGCTTCCACTTATTTTGTGATGAATTAGTTATCTTCAAATACTTTCACCTAATTTATAATTTTAACAGACGTGAAGGATTCGGGTAAAATTTCCCCCTTATTTTAATTGAAAGAACATTCAAATTTATGGACTTATTTGAACTAAAACCAAACAAATACACAAAATTCAGAATTTCTCGCAGTGAAAATTCGATTCCAAACCCTCGAGGCTTTCAGATGAAATATTGAAATCACCCAGAGCCAAGCCGAAACATCATTCCTTCCGGCTCGGCTTAGCCATCTACTACCGAATCACTAGCTCAATGTACTGCTACTACCGAGGCACAACACGACACAACACAATACAAACACTTACGTCAAAAAGCCGCCGAAGCCGAGTTTTCAGATAAACAAGAAACGATCCAACGACCCAGATTTAAAACAGAAATCAACATGCCGAGTAAATTAAATAAAAATGCTGTCAGCCTATCTTTTCTCGCGGTGGAAATGATTCTTCTAGAATTTGGTCCAAATTTCATGTGAATTTTGAAATTCGCTCTCCTCCAATATATATTCATATTCCTCCACTTCTTCTCTCACTCTTCATTTTTATCTGCGCCTGCTTCCTCCTTCCCAGAGCGAGAGAGAAAACCACATTTCAGTTCATTCCTGCCAATTTTTCTCTCTTCGTCTCTTCGATCACCGTAAGTTTTCTCGATCTCTTTGCTTACACTTTTCCGTTTACTGTTTTAATTGATTAATTCATGGATTTTGTTCTAAACGGCTTTCTTTGGTTTGAGAAGCTTCTTATCTCTCTCGATCTCGATCTGGATGTTCTCTTTAGTATGACGAAGTTGATTAGTGATGTTGTGTTTTTCGTTTTAGTGTAATCCGTAAGACGGCGGCGTTTGTAGTGTGTGAAGTTTTGATTCTGTTTTTGACGATACAATAGGTGTGATGTAAAGCTAGACTGAGGCAGATATGTGGCCGATCTGGAGTTTAACGAGTGATTTATGCTTTTAGAGCTAAGATCTAGTATTCAGTGAAGCTGAATATTAAATCTGAAATGAATCTGGATCATGATGTGTGATTTTAAGAGATTTGAGTGATTGATAGTGGGATTTTTTACGAGATTGATTGATTTGATTGTCTGATCTGGTTCTTGTGTGTGTGGATCTGTGATGTGTGGTTAATCTGAGTGGTCAGTTCTTGTATTTGGTTTTGTGTTTTTTGATTGACCTCCGAGATCTATTCAAAAAGCCTGTGTTTTCTTATTGAAGCTGGAAAAAATGAGCACTTTTTATTGTTATTTAATACTTCGTTAACTGTTAAACGTTGTATGTTGGGAAAAAGACTAAGCAGAATGCAAGTTAATTGCTTGAAGTCTGTTTTTTGAAATGCATGCTTGTTTAAGAGAGTTTTCGTACTTCTAACTGATTAATAAGTATGTGAAAGTTTGCGTTCTAGAGATCAGTAGGATGTGTAATATCTTAATTTGGTTGGTAAAGATCGGATTATTCTCTTTATTGAGTTGATCAATTTGTGTCTTGTTTGCAGATTTGTAAAAGATGGCCGATACTGAGGATATTCAGCCCCTTGTTTGTGACAATGGAACTGGAATGGTGAAGGTTAGTCACTTATTCCCTGGTCTCAGTTTTGACTTTTACACTTATAAGGTACTTTTAATTTTTACTTAAAACTTTTTCAACATGATTGATCAACATTGCAGGCTGGATTTGCTGGTGATGATGCTCCTAGGGCAGTGTTTCCTAGTATTGTTGGTAGGCCCCGACACACTGGTGTCATGGTTGGGATGGGTCAGAAGGATGCCTATGTTGGTGATGAGGCCCAATCAAAAAGAGGTATTCTTACCTTGAAATACCCCATTGAGCACGGTATTGTAAGCAACTGGGATGATATGGAAAAGATCTGGCATCACACTTTCTACAATGAGCTCCGTGTTGCTCCTGAAGAGCACCCAGTGCTTCTCACAGAGGCTCCTTTAAATCCCAAGGCCAACAGGGAAAAGATGACCCAGATTATGTTTGAAACCTTCAATGTGCCAGCCATGTATGTCGCCATCCAGGCTGTACTATCTCTTTATGCTAGTGGTCGTACTACTGGTATGTATATATCATGATCCAAATCTGAATTTTCTTTGTTTCGATGATTGTAATGATGCTGAATGGGCTTTTTCAATTGAACAGGTATTGTGCTGGATTCTGGTGATGGTGTGTCTCACACTGTGCCCATCTATGAGGGATATGCCCTCCCCCATGCCATTCTCCGTTTGGACTTGGCTGGTCGTGATCTGACTGATGCATTGATGAAGATTCTTACTGAAAGAGGCTACATGTTTACTACCACTGCTGAGCGGGAAATTGTCCGTGACATGAAGGAAAAGCTTGCTTATGTCGCCCTAGACTATGAGCAAGAACTTGAGACTGCCAAGAGCAGCTCTTCTGTTGAGAAGAACTATGAGCTGCCTGATGGCCAAATCATTACTATTGGTGCTGAGAGATTCCGTTGCCCAGAAGTCCTCTTCCAGCCATCTCTCATTGGTATGGAAGCTGCTGGAATCCATGAGACTACATACAACTCCATCATGAAGTGTGATGTGGATATCAGAAAGGATCTCTATGGTAACATTGTGCTCAGTGGTGGTTCAACCATGTTCCCTGGTATTGCTGACCGAATGAGCAAGGAAATCACTGCCCTTGCACCAAGCAGCATGAAGATTAAGGTTGTTGCTCCACCAGAAAGAAAATACAGTGTCTGGATTGGAGGATCTATCCTTGCATCCCTTAGCACCTTCCAGCAGGTGAACCTATTACCATTTCTGTGTAAATTCCTTTTTTGTTTGTATGTTTTCAAGGTCTGACTTAAATACCTTGTATCGTAACAGATGTGGATTTCAAAGGGAGAGTACGATGAGTCAGGTCCATCCATTGTCCACAGGAAGTGCTTCTAAGTTCTACAGGTGCTTTGATGGTGAGTTCTTTTTCCATTTAGTTGGTTTTTGTGTCATGTGTCATGTGAACTCAAGCTGTTGGACGTGGAGAAGTGTTGAGGCTGGGTCTTTGAAGGAGGAGTTATCCTAATATTGATGTATCATATAGTTTCTCATGGTGTTTGAGAGGCTGACTTACATGATCCTCTGGATTTATTAGGCAAACATTTCTGCGGTTGAGCCTATGCCTTGCTTTGTCTGTGGTTCAACCAAGTCATTTTTAATTAGGATGTTTGTAGCCGGAGATGAAGAGTGGTTGTGGTGCTTTTCCCATTTATTTTCTAAAATTTTTCATATTTGAAGGTTTTTTTTCTCCTGGAAACATTAATGTTAATAGCTATTGTATGAGAAACTTTATATTAGTGTCAGCTTGCAATTATAAACTTGGTTATTACAATTATATTTAATACTTGTTTGAGAGCTTTCGATGTTGAGTACTTGTTTTATTTTGGATTATTGAATGTAATTTAGCAATTCTTGAATGCATGTTACTTGCATGCGGGCATGCCGGGCTCAGAATATGAAGGCGAGCTTGGAAACCGGCATGCCGAACTCTGAGTTTGTATGTAGATTCACTTTTGGTTGCTCTACAAAAATTATTTTAGTTTCAGGTGTAGATGTGTCCCGCCCAAATGTACCCTAAGAACTCAACCAAATCAGGAAACGAGGCCAAGATATATTAATAGCTTAGAGTTGCCTAGAAGCATTTTTAATGGTTGCTTGTTTCTTTAATACTCTGTTCCGAGGTTTTTCCTGTGCTGGAAAGAGAATGGAAAAGTGAAGTGCAAGAACTTGTAAGAAAAGAAATATGGCAAATGATTTTAAAAATTTGTAGGACAATGACTCTGATACTTAAACCTGTGGCAACTTTGCTTTCTCTATTGTATATTCTTCTTTAGGTTCTTAAGATTAAGGATGACAGCGCAAGTTGGAATGTCAGCAATTTTCAACTAGTTGAACATTAAAGTTATTTTTTTAATTTAAAATTAAACTAATGAAGTATAAAACAAATAGTGGGGATTGTTTTAATGGGATTTTTATTTTTATTATTTGTATAGTCAGAATTTAAATAAAAAAAATTATCTGACTCTTTTTTTAACTATTCCCACCGTTGGTATAACCTAACATAATTAATTAAAATAATTTATTTATTTATTTATTTATTTTTATGTTTTTAAAATAAACAATGAAATCTAACAAATTGGATATCCAGTGTTTTCGTAAAAATAAAATATAAAATTAGTTATTGTCACCACTCAACAAAGTTGTTTGTTTCTACCAAATTACTATATACTAATTCCATTAGAAAATCTTATGCAACCCAAATTTGTCTCCTAGAACCAAATGCAATATTCCTACAATTAAATAAATAAATAAATAAAAATTTAATAATTAAAATTAAACGACATACTCAAGAAAATTGTTATAACTGCATTAATTATGTAAAAAATCCTTCAAACCAAAATATTATATACAATTTATTTATTTTTCCTTCTTCACATTAAAATTCTCTCGTCTTTCAATTAAGGAATTCATTATGTAACATGGTTTTCCATCTACTTTAACCCGCAATTCAAATAATATTTCAAATATTTAATATTTTTTTCATGAATTAATATTTATTTATTTAAATAAACAATGCAAATATTTTATTAAAACATTGTATTTTATCATTTAAAATTATCACCAACTACCATTCTCCAATTGCAAAAAAAAATAATATTAATTAATATGATTAATATAATAAAAATATTAAAAAAAATTAATACAACACTGTACTAGTATAATATTATGTATTATGCACTATTCATTTGATTCCTTAAATTTTTTTTATTCATAAAATATTTATTTATTTAATCCGTAAATAACATATATGTTTGAATTACATCATATTTTTTAATTATTAGTTAATAAATATTGATTTAATTTTAAAAAAATTAAATTTTAATACAATTTAATACGCTATTACACAAATTCATTCAATCTACTACAGTAAAATCCAGTCCAACACAATTTTCTCTATTTAAAATATAAAACAGTTTAGTCCGCACTACAAGGGAGCCCTGGGTAATTAAATATCAATTTGGTTGGTTTAGTAGGTAGGCAGACATTTACTTTAGAAACCGATGACTGTAATTGCGGTACTTTGTTTCACTTTTTCAAGTTCAATAAAATCACCTTCGAACATGTGAATAGGAAGGAATGTTTCTCTTCTGTCCTAATTATGATAGTTTCGTTCTCTAAAGTAACGCAGTCATCATGTAATCGCACATGTCCAGCGCACCTTTTTCTAACCACTAACATTCAAAATTTAATTAATAAATTTAGGAGATTTCAGTCCTCTTATTATTTTCTTAACAAAAGTTTTTTAAAATCTTCTCCTCCAAAGTGGGCACCATATAAATCAAAAGATAAAATGTTCTGATTTCAATGTATGCAATGGGAAGATTGCCATGAATTCATACCAGAGAGATGGATTACAGAAGGAGGAGGGATGAAATTACACGAGCCCGCTGCACAAATTCTTTGCGTTCAATGTAGGGACGAGGATTTGCTTGGGAAATGCTATTGCTTTTGATCTGATGAATCATTCATAATTAGGATGCTCAAGTACTAGAGAAAGATACTGTGTGCCCTAATATTCTTGGTACAAGTTCTCACATTAAGCACGGATTAATGGTTAGGATTAAGAACAAATGGGCTTGATTAATTATGTGTTTAACTTTCGCACAGCGATGTAATTCTCACTTTTATGAGTGAAAGACGTGGCTTTGATGCAATGTGTAATATCATTACATTCACTTTTATTTAGCTAACAATCACATTAATTTCTTGAAAGAAAATATATATATATATATAATATAACCACTAAATATTAGTATCACTTCAATTGGAGTAATTTTTCATCACGATCTTATAAACCTGACATTCCTATCCTAATCACAAACACACAAGCACGCAACTTTCAGTGATGAAAGTGGAAATTACATTATTGTTTGAAAGTTAAAACACATAATTTAATCAAGCCCATTTGTTCTTAATCCTAACCATTAATCCGTGCTTAATGTGGAAACTTATGCTAAGATTATTAGGGCGCACAGAGTCTTTCTCCACCACTTGAACATCATAATTATGAATGATATTTGCCGCAATTATCTTCATCAGATTAAAAGCAATATCCTTTCCCAAACAAAGACGCGGCCCTGCATTGAACGCAAAGAATTTGTGAGGCGGCTCGTGTTTAATCCCTCCTTCTGTAATCCATCTTTCTGGCTTCAATTCATGGCAATCTTCTCCCCAAATCGATGCCATTCTTCCCATTGCATACATTGAAATCAGAACGTTTGTCTTTTGATTTATATGGTGCCCACTTGGAAGAATGTCTTCCGATTGCAAACAAGCTCTCATTTGGAAAGGAAATGGAGGAAACAATCTTAGGGTTTCACATAAAGCTGCATGGAGATAAACCAGCTTGCTCAAATCATCCAGGTTCAAAATTTGTCTACTTTTCGGTTCTGTTTGCGGGAAATTTGTTCTTAGTTCTTCTCTGATTTTAGCTTCAATGAATGGATTCTTTGACAGAATCCAGAAGAACCAAGAAAGAGTTATACTGCTGGTGCCTTCGGCAGCTAAAATTAAACCTATTATATTGTCTCTGATGATATTCTCAGAAGGCGTTGGTCCTGTTATTTCATGTCCTGTCAAGTAACAATCTAAGAGATTGAAACTCTCTCCATCTTCTTCTTCTTCTTTGCTCGGTTCTTCTGCTCGCTTAATCGACATCTGCTCTTCCCAGAAACGATCTATAATTTTCCAACCTTCACTGAGTTTCCTTTCCTTTCCAATCGCCAACAATCTTTGTAACTTCCAAAAGCTTTCCGGAAGAAGATGCCGGAAAAATATAGCTTCGCATGCATCTTCTATCGCCTTCAGAAATGGAATTTCCGGGAATCCGACAGAGAGGAAATTAGGGTTATTGCCTGTGGTGATCATGCAAGCAAAATCAAACGTATGCCTATTCAACAGATCCTGCAAGTCCACCGCTTCATCTTGTTTCGAAACATGTTCGAGAACTGGGATTAGTCTTTTCTCCGTAATCTCCGGAATAATCTTCGCTACATGTTGCTGAAACTTCTGGTGACAAAAAAGAGCACGAGCTACTTTTCTGTGTTGCTTCCATTCTTCAGAATCAGAATTAAAAATACCATGATTTCCAAAAATATCAAATCGCTTTCTCCAATCCTTCCCTTTCTGGTAATTAAAAAAATTTGCGCTCATTATGTAATGCACATTTGCTGGATCACTCGTTAGAAGTACATCCTTTTGAGCAAGCCAGGCTCCTTTAATCATAACCGAACCCTTATTTCTTCCTAGAATTTCGGAGAGTTTGTCATGGAGCTTGTGGAAATTGAGAAACAATTCTGGCAAAACCCCAAGGTGATGGATTTTGATCGTTTTCGTGTAACGATAGAGGAGGAAAATGGAAAATATAATTGCCAAGATGATGGATTGCAAGAAGGAGAATGGTAAAATCATGGTTGTAAGAATTGAAACCAGTAGCAAGATTTAGTGGAAGAAGAATAGAAAATTGATAGCTGTTGTTTCTTGCAGCTAGTACCGCTCTTGCATCCTTATTTATATATATATATATATATATATGTCAGGTATTTCTATTTGTGGAGTTATATTTTCCTGTCGGCTATCATTTAGTCAAAGTAAACGATAGCCGAATTCGGAACGTATGTGCTGAGGGCAGCTGAACTTGTCTTGTGTGATCAATTTGACTTGGGCGCCTTCATAATATTTGTAGCTTTCACCAGGGTCAATTCGTGCTAATAATAGTTATCCTAATTCAAATCATATATGATATATTCATACATCATGATGTGTTTTCCCATCAAGATATTAAGTTAGTGAGTGCTTTAGGACACGATGTAAAGAAATTAAATTTATTAGCAAGTGTTTTTTTTTTTTTTTAAATAATCTTAACGTGCTTGTAGATTTTTATTCTAAGCATCCCTATTTTATGAAAAAAGAAAAATGAAAAAAAAACAGATTTGTAAATTGTTGAATTGCCAAGAATCATATACAAGTTTCACACTAACATTTGCAATGAAAAAGGAATGCACGAAGTCTAAGATTATAATTACTAAAGCACTGCACACTTGCAAGTTATAAAAAAGATTATTTGGTTCAAAAGTTTGAATAATCAATCTGAAAATTGACCAAATATTGGAAGGAATTTGATCAAAATTTGAATGAAACGAAGACAATAATATTAATGAATCGGTGCATCTTGAGTCATAATCAAATCGCAGAGCATTTGACTTCAGATTTTGCGGAGCCCAATTGATTAGATTTGCTGTCGTTGATGTAACACGTGCATCACCAATTTACCAAAATTCGAGGGGATCGTAAGCCTGCAACTAGGCAGGGTTTTCTTCCGGCATTGTTCGTGATCGAGACTGCAAGATTTATTGAAGGGTTTCGGACAGAGTGGATAGGAATCCACTCCATTAAGGAACGCTCAGCCTTGAATATCAATTTATTCGTTCAAATTAATTAACCCAAAAATACTAATAGCATGATTTGAATGAATGAGTAGTAATAAAGAATTATTATGCTAACATACCAGCACATCATTAATGGCAATAAAACAGTGTTCAAGCTCAAGATTATTTTACAAGTAGCCCATTCCAAGCTCAAAATACAGACGACAAAAACTAGCGATGGCTGGTTCTACCCACCAAATCACCATCAAAACTTTTATCCATCATTCATAAACTTGGCGTGGATTCTGCTCAAGCATGCTGCTTCACATACTTCATCAGCTCTACAAATTCCCGGAAAACTGCAGCAATAATGCACTTCAGTCAATACCTCTCTGGCATAGAAAATTTTATGCAACATAATACCATTGCATAAAATTTCAGCTCTTTTAGAGAAGATCATAAGATAAATGTTTCACTAGAAACCCGGATGTATATGGTAAAAGAATTTCTGGAAACAAATATGATATGTTGTTTAGAGATGCTATCAAAATATGGCATTACCGCAATCTGAGTCATGGGGTCCTGGGGATGCTTCAGGGTGGTATTGCAGAGACATAACATTTAGTGCAGGGTACGAAAGACCAGCACAGGTTCCATCATTGAGATTGACATGAGTGACCACCACACCCTCTGGAAGTGTAGCAGGGTCAACAGCATAGTTGTGATTCTGTGCCACGATAAGAAAATTAAACGAATGTATGACCAAAGCTTATAAAAAAAAAAAAAAAAAATTAAACTAACAGTAATTTAAAATCAAAGTTTTGACTGGTGAGAATTTCAGGTGGAAAGAAATATGTTTTTAAGTGTCACCATCCCCTAGAATATCTTTCCACTAAATTTTCCCACTCAAATTCTGGATTCATTTTGGATTATGTCGTAAATCAAATTTTTAGAATTCAGGACACTGACAATATATCTTGCTTGCTTGAACACACCTGAGCACTAATCTCTACCCGGTTATTACGAATGTTACGAACTGGATGATTTCCTCCATGGTGACCAAACTTCATTTTAAAGGTTTTACCACCCAAAGCCTGACCAAGCAACTGATGACCCATGCAGATACCGAAAACAGGAACCTTTCCCAGTAGTTCCTTGACTGTTGCAACAGCATATGGAACTGCAGATGGGTCTCCGGGGCCATTGCTGAAAAGAACTCCATCTGGCTTCATTTTCAGAGTTTCTGATGCTGGCCATGTTGAAGGGACAACAGTGATTTTACAGCCGTAGGATGCTAAACGTCTGAGTATATTATGCTTGATCCCAAAATCATACGCAGCAACCTTTAATTCAGGAAGAAATAAAAATTGTGAGAACAAATTCTAAGGACCCTAGTATTTTTAAACACAAGCTTAGGGAAAACAATACAAACATGGTAAGTTTCCCCATGTCTCCCATAGGTGTTAAAATCCCACTCTGACTTTGTTCTATCAACCCATTCAAAAGGTTCCTGGCGTGAAACATCACTAATTAAATCAATACCTGAAAAATAAAACCAACAAAATTCATGATTGCCCATATTCCACAACATTCACAAATTCTCTCTATCGACAGCAACATCTTCATACCTACGATATCCCATGAATGAGACATCTCCAGAAGTTCCTGATCTGTTTTAGATTCCTCTGTGCTTAATACACCAATAAGGCTTCCATCTTGTCTTAGTCTTCGGGTGATTGCACGGGTGTCAACATCATCTATTGCGTAAAGAAAAAACACCAAAAACAAAGATAAGTCAGCAGTTATTCCAAGTAGCAAAATGATGAAATTTGTAAAGCTAATTATTAAGCCATGAAAAATAACTTACAAATTCCCATGACATTCCTTTCTGCTAGATAATCACCAAGTGTATCTGTACATCTCCAATTTGAAGTACTGGCAAACATTTATTTTAAAACACATATCAACATATGGCCAGTGCTTATCAGGATAAATGCAAATGTGCATTTCCATAGACCAACACTACAGAAGAATAGTTACCTAATACTTAAACTTCTTATCACTAGGCCAGCAAGGAAGCATTGCCTAGATTCTTCATCATCTGGAAAGGTGGAATTACATTAAAATAGGATGTAAGAGCATGCAAATATTGGATAACATGAACATCACCTACCAAAATTTACACCAGTGTTTCCAATGTGTGGGTTTGTCATCAGGACAAACTGACCAGCATAACTAGGGTCTGTGAGAATTTCCTGATACCTGCACAAGGGTGTAGACCAACCACGAATCAGACTCCACACATGAATCACCAGAGCATGTCAATTTTCATTTTTCTCTTTGGTCAAGCTGCTAAGTTTTGCTCCCAAAGCACAATACTTTCATTGCAAAATAGATTCTTTACCAACCAAAAACTAATTTTCCTCTTAACCACTACATATAACAATCAGATAAAATACCCAGTCAATTTACAATCTTAAATCTGGAGTGATAGCAATGCCATAAATAAAATACCCTTTTAACAAAGAGCGCACCTGCTACAGTTTCAAACTAGTATATGGCATGGCACTTCATACTCATAAAATCTTGACACGTACCACTATGATCATATTTTCTTCATTATTTATTACAATTTGACAATAACAGGTACCTTTATGATGCATGTTCTTGAATTGCTTTCTAGGTTTTCTGCAAGTTAACATATTTACTGACTCCCAAACGGCAAATACTTCTAACAAAAATTCTACAGACAGAGCACTACACCTGTTCATAACAGATTCAGCAATATGCTGAGAAAGATATCAGAATACCATTCAATTTGAATTCAAAGACACTAAAAGATTAGCCAGTAAAAACATACAATCTCAAAATAACTTTGACCTAAACCATTCAACAGCACAGTAACAATAGCAGAAGTTTACAAATTCATTAAAGAAAATCAAACAGACATCTCACCCTGTCAGTGATGTATTGAAGACTACTTCACCGACTTGGGTCCCCAAAGCACCAAAAGACTTAGCCCTCCATATTGAACCATCCTCAAGCACAAGTCTAGCATTTGCAGTCTTCCATGGCCTTTCAGCCAAACCTTTTGGCATGCGTCAATGTTAATAACAGACTATAGTTCATAATGCTTTCCAGCTCAAATTATAATATATAAAATTACTGTTCAGTTGCATTTAACGTAGTAATGTGGCTCAAAAATGAAATTCGAAAACACAAACTATTGTTCATAATACTTTCCAGCTCAAATCGATGGTCTACAACATTTCAATTCAACTTTTCCTATAAAATAAAACACTAACTAGTAATATCTAACAAGAAAATAAACAATCAAATGGTCCACCCATTACCTCTGATTTTCTAGGTTTTTTTTTCTATATAAGTTTCCATCAGGAAATAATACATAAACATTTCATCCAAATTATGGATTCCATTATTTGTAGTAAAAAAACAAAGAAAAATAACAAAAGTATAGAAACGATAGAAATACCAGTGGCGGTGCCGTCAAGAGAGAGAGGAACAGAGCATTCGACGGTGAAAACTCTGTGTTTAGAAAGAGTTGTCGGTGCCTTTGTGGGGGAAAAGCGAGTCGACAGGTTGTTAAGCGCAAAGTTTAAGCCTTGAGTCGCCATTTTTCTACCTCTCTGTATTTCTCAGATTTGGGGTTTTGTTCACCTCTCAGTGCAGCTGAGTTTTCAGCGGGCCTCGTGCTAGGTTTTCTATGTGAAGTGCTGAACCCACGCGTGAGTGAGTCGATACAATATTTCTATTTTATAAATATATATTCTTTGAAAAAAAAAATTAATATATATATATATATATATATATTATATCCAAAGTTTTATCACCTCCCCTTAAATTTATCAAAATTTTATTTCGCAACAAAATTTATGAACAAATACACTTGCCTCGCT
>CP135536.1:7209101-7225259 GCA_032402905.1 Khaya senegalensis
CCTATCATGAAATTACTAAAATGCTGCTTGATTAATGTAGGCAAAATAGTCATATTGTCATGACTGAGTCGACTAAGGATAAGTTTGTGTGGATAATTGGTATAATTAGGATAATTATGGATCGGTAGTTTTTCCGTTACCCTAGTAAAGTCGCTTAGGACGGAGCAGTATCATTATAATAAGACTGTGGTGCCCTTCGATGTATATTGAACCCACAGCAGCTTCGTATTGATAGTAAGACTGTGGTGCCTTTCGAGGTATGTTGAACCCACAGCAGCTCCGTATTGATAGTAATACTGTAGTGCCTTTCGGGGTATGTTGAACCCACAACAATTGAGAAATGATAATAAAAATCATGGTGCCCGCGGGGTATGTTGAATCCATGGTTGGAAATGACTGTTTTTCATAGCGTCCTTGGGTACGTGCAACCCATGGTAGAACTAATTATCCTGTTGGTCTGAGGAACCCGGTGTGGGCGAATGACCATTGTATACATATATTGAAGTGTACGGTGGATATCATGACCACGATCCATAATTTACTTAATTATGACAAATCTATAGGGAAATGAATTCGTGTGCCTATTAGATTCAAACTGTATGGTAGAATACTTCTATCTGCTAAGAGTTGCTTGTGTTAGTGTGAATTGCAATGAGACAGTAACACGTTGTGTTTTATTTGGTATGGGGACTATCATGGTTTTATTGTGCAGGTAGGGTAGCTTATATGTATAGACAAACTCTTGCCGAATTTCTATAAGAAATACTATTTATATAGCTATTCATGACCTCCCTTTGTATTCTGGTTTTCATATGTAGCGGAGGGTCTAGGATTACCTTTAGTTGCAGTCACAAACAGATTATTGTTATGATTGTGAATTGCGGAAACGGGGGAAGTCTAATCACACCTTGGCAAGTGTCAATTCTTTGAGAGAGAACTTAAGCTTGCAGAAACAGGAAGCTAGCATCAGCTTGAAAATAGAAAATTAGGAGTTAAATAAGATAATAGGTTAGGCAATGCCTAGGCCACCTCACTTCTAGTATATAGAATCCTATTTAGCTCACCGATATGTTAGTGAAATGAAAAGAATATGCGTGAATTCATAATAAGATTAAAGATCATATGAGAAACTTGAGAATATTGTGAAAAAGGCGCATTGGATGTATTACAGGTTATTCGACATATTAGTTACACGTTTATTCGTATGGTTAAGAATACGGTAAGAATATGATGGTGCAGGAACTATGTTATGAGTTTACATTGTTATTGTCAGTATACTTTAGTGAACAATTAGGATTAGATTAATATGTGTCCTTAGAATAGTATAGTCAATGTTTAATGTAGGTGAAAGAATCCCTAGTATGGGATAAAGAATGAAAGACGTGTATTTGTGATTATGGTACAACTGTTTGGTTTTTTTGATTCAGTGAAAATAAGGAGATAATATGAATGTATGATAACATAGACTGGTAATGAACCAGTATTGAGATAATTGTGATATGTGGATCGAATATGTATGTTCCATCTCCCTCAACTGGGCTTGTAAGCTAGTTTCTAATGGAGGTGTGACGTTAAGACTGTGGTACCCTGAGGGGTAGGTGGAACCCACAGCTGTCCTCCAAATGGCCCAGTGGCCTAGAATAACAACCATGATCCATGATGTTTCTAAGTATTATCGATCACTTGTAAACGCAATAAAATTTCTATGACCAACCTTTTGAGAGTGGAAATGGCATACAGAAATAGTGTTATCATTTTTACTAATACCCTCGGTTGTATCTATATTTAGGTGCTTGAAATATTTGTATCCTATGTGGGTATTGATTGTGTGCCTAGGATATTTTGGTTATCTCGGAACGAGTGTGTGATTGATATTGTGTGGTTATACCGGCTTCTGATCAGTTCCTCTGTATGGGGCCGCAGCATTAGCTGTTATCTATACGAATAACTATGTAATGATGTTATATGGTCATGTAAGTGTTCGTTGATAAGAATAGAAATAGAATTTAAAGGGACACAGGTGATAACGTGATTCATTTAGAAAATATATTGATTGAGATTGCATTATCTGTATATGGTATATCATGAGGAGTGTTACTCTGATTGAAATATTTATACAGAATTCATAGATGATATAGTGCTTAGAGTTCTAGAGAAGATGATATGATATCTTGTGTACATTATTGAGCATATGCTTGTCGGAACATGTACATTGATATGTGAACATGCATTTACTTGTGTGTGTGGAATTGCGTGAAATGGCCAAAATAAGTAGGGATTCAGGTAACATGCTCCTTCCTTTATTTAAGTATTGTATTATCTTACTGAGCCATGTGGTGTGCTCACCCCTTTGTGGGATTATTATTTTCAGCTGATTACGATATTGCGGTAGCGGTTTCGGAAAGTACAGTTGAGGCAAAGATTTTCGGACGGGGCATAGTATATCTAAGGTTTAGACCATTGTTATGTAATTTCTTTTCTGTGTACTCTGAAGTATTAATTTCATTAAAATGCATAACAATTCTTTAGAAAAAAAAATATAATACTATTTTAGTTGTTACTATTTATGTGGTTATTTTCTATAAACTCTTTTGAACAAATGAAAACTTCGCTTCACTATGAGAAAGCGTTGATTTTTGACTTTTCGATAATTTCAATGTACTATATGTCACATGAATAGAAATAAAAGGAAGGGGGTGTTACAATTTTGGTATCAGAGCACTTTCCTGTTCATGTGTTTTGTCTTAATGAAATTATACATTTTGTGAAAATATTATGCCCTTATGCCTCGATGAGTGCTTCCGGAACTGGCTGCTGTAAGGTATTTATGTTCTTTATTTTAAGAAATACAAAATATTCATGAACTGATTTTTGCGAGAATGGATCATATAATATAAGTGACTAAATTGTGTGTGTCTACCATATGATTACTGATAGCTACATAAGTATTAGTATTACTTCTATCGAATTTTTGGCCTAGCATGAAATGTATTATGTGGTTGATTCGATTACTATCACTATTTGCACGTGATGGTGAACCACACATTCATGAGGTTAGGATATGGAGTAATATATGTGGCATAAATCCTTATGTTTTATATATTCTTTAATTTAAATGCGTGTGATAGATGTGACCGGTGATAGATGCAGGAATAACTGTAGTGCATATCTAGTTATGTGCTACAACTTGTTGAGGATTTTATGCTTAAATGGCCCTGCCAACCCTGTCAATGGATGGTAGAGTAAAAGTGTTAACTGAAAGGTGTGCACATGGAATCACGTATACACTCGGATCAAAGTCGTGAGTGGCACCTCGACAGTACATACGTTGTATGTAAGTCTGTAATGTTACACCAAGGTGGTGAATGTCAAAGTCTAGCATCTTGGTGATGCACGTGTGGGTCTAATTCACACCTGAATGGTGTGTCATCGGTCTGTATCATGGTGATACATATGTGGTTTTTCCTGTACCTTGGTGGTACAGACGTAGTCTGTCATGTACCTGGGTGGTACAAACGTAGTTTGTCATGTACCTTAGTGGTACAAACGTAGTCTATCATGTACCTTGGTGGTACGAATGAGGTCTATTATTTACCTTGGTGGTGCTTGATTTCGGGTTTAGTATGTGACAATTAAGGATAATTTCCTATTGTGCACCTTGACTAGTTACTAGTTTGAGATGATTGCATAAATATCGCGTGTTATTTAGATACATGATATTGATGATTGTTATGCTACAATATATGCCATGGTATTGGACACATTGCATACATAAAGATGAATGGGCATCATGTGTTTTGATGACGTGATATGTATGCTGTGTTGCATTAAGTGGAATGAAGAAAAATTCTGCCTTGCTGATAGTGATATTATTCTTTTATTAATAAGTCTGTTATTGTTCACTTAGTATACGCTAAGTTCATGAGCAGTAATGAATTTTGCAAGCAGTAGTAAATTTCATGAGCAATAATAAAGTTTTCATTGTGGCTATATATGTGGAACAGACTTGTGCATTGTACGTGTGACAAATATCATGCTCTAGAAAGAATAAGTAAGATATTGATGGGACATTTAAATGCCTTGATAACTTGTTTTCGGACTGTGGTGTTCGAATGGTTACTGTTGAAAGTTTAGAGGAATTACTCAATTAGTTCAACAGTACAATTCTATTGAGTAGTTTCTATTCAAATAGATTTTTGTGCCTATTAATTTGGTATGAATACATCTACCCTAATTATGATATATATATATATATTTTGATAGAGTAACGCATGTTCTTGGAAAAGTATTGACGACGATTCCACGTTTATTAATATTCGATGACAGGGGTGTGTGTATTAAACATACCTATTTTCAAAACCCTTGGCATGAATGCGTCTATCTTGATGTTGCTTGTATTGCGAATGTAATGCATGTTCTCTTATGCCATGGCAATGAATGATATATTCATTAGCATGTGTAATTTTATGAATTTTTAAAGTAAATAGGCATATTCAAATATATATATGCAGGAGTTGAGAAAGTTGTTATAAAATGTGTTAGAAAAGTTATGGATAATATGGATAAACTTCCCTTCAGCTTGTGTTGTTGAGCCTAGAACTCCCTACCCAGTAGCTAGTTTTGAAGATAGCTTTGAAATTGGTTTTTTGTGTGAACCAAGAATATGTACAATCCAATAAATAGCGGTATGTTGTGAACCTCGAGAACGTGTAATTCGGATTGTGAGAAAGGAGTAGAGATTGAGATTGTGTATATATATATATATATATATATATATATATATAGTTATGACCCGATATCCAATTTATCCATAACTGTTGAAAGGTTCACCCTATAGGTATTATGTTGTCCAACTATGTGACTATGAGCATATGTGCATGATTGCTGATGTTATATGGTTTCTTGCATGTGTGAACTTGCATATGCATGTGACTATGTTATGGATGATGAAAGGTTCAAAATTATAGTGCTATCGTGTATAAATTTCAAGAAGGTGCATTGTCATGGAATATTATGTTTTATATATATATATATGTCCATGATTTAAATGAAAATAAATGTCTTATGCATTTTGTATACATCAACATGGTTTTGCAAGAACAATGTTATGGTGATAATTTCCTAAAGGAATGAAGAGTGATTTATTGGCATTGTATGAAATATTGGCATGGGATACTTAGAAAATGATGAATTTTCAAAATATAGATTTTTGAAAATTGTTGTTTATAAATTGAACTAATGGGGAAAGTACGATGAGAAAATAACGAGCCGTTATGCAGCGTCAGCAGGAACCTTCTGAGATGGAAGGGTGAAACTGGCCACCTAGATGGGTGGGAGCTGTTATAATTTGTTATTATGAGATAGAGGATCATGGGTTGGTCTAAGTAACCCAAAGGCTGGGCCTTATCTCCTTTTGGGAGTCACTGAATGTGACTGTGTAGGCCGTATTTCGAGTCATACTACCCATGATTGATCAAGTGATCGGGGAATTCGGAAACGAAATATTTTATACATGCCAATATTAATAATGCCATACTTTTGTATGAGAAATGGTTTTAATGAAAATTTGCATCTCATGAGCATAGGTACCACTATACTATGAATGGGATCATTTAGAACTTATATATTATCAGGAATAGTTATGTATTGACACCTAGATAAAAATGACTTGCATGTAAGTAATTGCTTCCAATGTATGTGGATTTCAGTATGTATAGGTGCTCAGCTATGACATTCATTGTGCATGGGTTAAATGTGTGATGTTTGACGCATAGGTGGTATCCATTGTGCATGGAATAAGTGTACAATGGTATTTAGAAATGAAGACATAACCTTACTTTTCGTGGTAGCAGCTGAAATTTTAGGTTGCATATCAAAATATTACGTATGTGATTGGGTTATCTTGGTCATGAATCCCGATACTTGAAATCCTTTCTATTCGCTGTGGTTGTATAGTCGGCAATATATGTATGTGGAAAGAGAAATTCTACTCAATAGTTGAGTGATTAAAGTAAGAAGTTATAGTCATGTGTTGAATACACATAGTTAATGTTGCTTTTTTATGAATAAACATGAGCATTTTGTGAATGACGATGCAAATGCCTGATCGGGGAAAAATACTTGATGATGTAGATTAGGACTGAGGGGATGAATTGTTGATTCTATTTGACCTACTTCCACTAATTTCGAGTACAAAATTCCATTAAAGGGAGAGATATTGTAACATCTTGAAATTTTTATATTCTTAAAACCCTGTCATGGAGTTATAATACAGTATTTTTGAGAGTTTCGATAAGAGAGAGAGTTGACCGGTATTCGAGATAGCGTACTGTATGAGCAAAAAATACAGTATTTCATTATCGATATCAGAAATTTGACGACGGAAGCGGAAAACTATAATTTTCGTCATGCGTGCTTGACTATATAAGCGGGACGGGGTCAAAAAACTCGAAAAACGAATTTCACTTTTTTTTCTCCTTTTTCTCTCTCTTCTCTCTCTCCTCCCCACGATTCTCTCTCCTGTGAACAGTGACTTTCGTCACCGGACCTCAGATCACCTCACCACTAGCGAGTGGAGGACCGCCGGGCCGTCGCGAGTGCAACGCCGCCAACCACGCCCCGATCGCCGCTGCCACGCGCCCTCACGCGCCGCCCAAAGGTTCGTCGACGTAAACTTTGACCAGCGATTCACGGCAGTCCACGGCGAGTTAACCGACACCTCCGGCGCGTCTGGCACCGTCTCGCCGCCCTCTTCACGGTGGTGTACCCCGTTCCGGCATTTGGTCACCGGATTCCGACGAGGGAAGGCTGATCGGGAAGGGATGTTTCCGGCAAGATTTTCAACGATTGGTGTAGCTCCGATGGAATCTGAACTGACCAGTGTGCTCTCCGACACTCGTACTTCAACGCGGTATATTTAGATCTCAATTTGGAATGAGTTTTGATAATGATTCTAGGGTCCAAAGTAGGTACCTTAAAATCTAAAATTTTAGGATTATTAGTGATTTTGAAGGCTTTAATTTGTGTTTTGTGGCATATGGACACCATGGACAGCATTCCGACATCGCAAGGATCGCGATGGTATGTTCCGTTCGTGAAACGGAAACCGAAATTTTGTGGGTTGAATAGTATCTATGAATAGTGCTTTGTGAACAGTAATTTGCACGTTTTTTGAGAAAAAACCCGTAGTATACGGAGGAGTATTTCGAATGCGTATACCCTCTCCATGACAGTTTTTCATCATTCGTATAGGCATTGGGTGGCCGGAGGTAAGTTAATATAATATTTAAATTGTGAAAAAATAGGTTTTTAATATTTATAATAGTTATAATTGCATGAATGTACATCATAATAATGTGTTAAATTATAGAAAAGTCTCATTGACGGGGAATGGGCATGATTGTGCAATTAGAAGTGTTAATATCCGTTTGCTAGATATATATATATATATAGTTATAAACGTAATACCATTACCGTCGACCTGTGGTGCTAGATTAAGTATTCTAAAATACCTATACGGCATTGTATGTCCCATGTTTGTATTTACATATATTTATATGGTAGGAATGCTTGTATATACATACGTAATTATGCCATTATGATTGAATGATTGAGTAGATGCTGCATTCGATGTTTTGCAATGCTATTCGAATTAACATGTGTGTATTCGTTAGTATATTATAATTACTGTGCCGTAGTAAGGCAATGAGTATATTTTTACTTGTGATGACATGTTGGGATTGCGTGTAATGACGCAATATATGATAACCGATTAAAATATATTTCTGCGAATTTGTATTAATAGTGGTATAGTGTATCCATGTGTTTGAATTGTAATATATTTCTGTGTTTTATCTTGATTGTCTTATGGTTTATTTATATGCCAGAGTGAAATATGTTTTCATGACTGAGTACTACTAACCTTACGACAAATCCATACGTATGAAGTCCTTTTAGAATATAAGGACTAATAAATGTGTTGCATAGGTAATTATATTACCTATCATGAAATTACTAAAATGCTGCTTGATTAATGTAGGCAAAATGGTCATATTGTTATGACTGAGTCGACTAAGGAGAAGTTTGTGTGGATAATTGGTATAATTAGGATAATTATGGATCGGTAGTTTTTCCGTTACCCTAGTAAAGCCGCTTAGGACGGAGCAGTATCATTATAATAAGACTGTGGTGCCCTTCGAGGTATGTTGAACCCACAGCAGTTCCGTATTGATAGTAAGATTGTGGTGCCTTTCGGGGTATGTTGAACCCACAACAATTGAGAAATGATAATAAGAATCATGGTGCCCGCGGGGTATGTTGAACCCATGGTTGGAAGCGGCTGTTTTTCATAGCGTCTTTGGGTACGTGCAACCCATGGTATAACTAATTATCCTGTTGGTCTGAGGAACCCGGTGTGGGCGAATGACCCTTGTATACATATATTGAAGTGTACGGTGGATATCATGACCACGATCCATAATTTACTTAATTATGACAAATCTATAGGGAAATGAATTCGTGTGCCTATTAGATTCAAACTGTATGGTAGAATACTTCTATCTGCTAAGAGTTGCTTGTGTTAGTGTGAATTGCAATGAGACAGTAACACGTTGTGTTTTATTTGGTATGGGGACTGTCATGGTTTTATTGTGCAGGTAGGGTAGCTTATATGTATAGACAAACTCTTGCCGAATTTCCATAAGAAATACTATTTATATAGCTATTCATGACCTCCCTTTGTATTCTGGTTTTCATATGTAGCAGAGAGTCTAGGATTACCTTTAGTTGCAGTCACAAACAGATTATTGTTATGATTGTGAATTGCGAAAACGGGGGAAGTCTAATCACACCTTGGCAAACAGAGAGAACTTAAGCTTGCAGAAACAGGAAGCTAGCATCAGTTTAAAAATGGAAAATTGGGAGTTAAATAAGATAATGGATTAGGCAATGCCTAGGCCACCTCACTTCTAGTATATAGAATCCTGTTTAGCTCACCGATATGTTGGTGAAATGAAAAGAATATGTGTGAATTCATAATAAGATTAAAGATCATATGAGAAACTTGAGAATATTGTGAAAAAGGCGCATTGGATGTATTATAGGTTATTCGACATATTAGTTACACGTTTATTCGTATGGTTAAGAATACGGTAAGAATATGATGGTGTAGGAATTATGTTATGAGTTTACATTGTTATTGTCGGTATACTTTAGTGAACAATTAGGATTAGATTGATATGTGTCCTTAGAATAGTATAGTCAATGTTTAATGTAGATGAAAGAATCCCTAGTATGGGATAAAGAATGAAAGACGTGTATTTGTGATTATGGTACAACTGTTCAGTTGTTTTGATTCAGTGAAAATAAGGAGATAATATGAATGTATGATAACATAGACTGGTAATGAATCAGTATTGAGATAATTGTGATATGTGGATCGGATATGTATGTTCCATCTCCCTCAGCTGGGCTTGTAAGCCAGTTTCTAATGGAGGTGTGACGTTAAGACTGTGGTACCCTGAGGGGTAGGTGGAACCCACAGCTGTCCTCCAAATGGCCTAGTGGCCTAGAGTAACAACCATGATCCATGATGTTTCTAAGTATTATCGATCACTTATAAACGCAATAAAATTTCTATGACCAACCTTTCGAGAGTGGAAATGGCATACAGAAACAGTGTTATCATTTATACTAATACCCTCGGTTGTATCTATATTTAGGTGCCTGAAATATTTGTATCCTATGTGGGTATTGATTGTGTGCCTAGGATATTTTGGTTATCTCGGACCGAGTGTATGATTGATATTATGTGGTTATACCGGCTTCTAAGCAGTTCCTCTGTATGGGGCCACAGCATTAGCTGTTATCTATACGAATAACTATGTAATGATGTTATATGGTCATGTAAGTGTTCATTGATAAGAATAGAAATAGAATTTAAACGGACACAGGTGATAACGTGATTCATTTAGAAAATATATTGATTGAGATTGCATTATCTGTGTATGGTATATCATGAGGAGTGTTACTTTGATTGAGATATTTATACAGAATTCATAGATGATATAGTGCTTAGAGTTCTAGAGGAGATGATATGATATCTTGTGTACATTATTGAGCATATGCTTGTCGGAACATGTACATTGATATGTGGACATGCATTTACTTGTGTGTGTGGAATTACGTGAAATGGCCAAAATAAGTAGGGATTCAGGTAACATGCTCCTTCCTTTATTTAAGTATTGTATTATCTTACTGAGTCATGTGGTGTGCTCACCCCTTTGTGGATTATTATTTTCAGGTGATTACGATATTGCGGTAGCGGTTTCGAAAAGTGTAGTTGAGGCAAAGATTTTCGGACGGGGCATAGTATATCTAAGGTTTAGGCCATTGTTATGTAATTTCTTTTCTGTGTACTCTGAAGTATTAATTTCATTAAAATGCATAACAATTCTTTAGAAAAAAAAAATATAATACTATTTTAGTTGTTACTATTTACGTGGTTATTTTCTATAAACTCTTTTGAACAAATGAAAACTTCGCTTCACTATGAGAAAGCGTTGATTTTTGACTTTTCGATAATTTCAATGTACTATATGCCACATGAATCGAAATGAAAGGAAGGGGGTGTTACACAGTATATAATCGATGCTCTCTTAACACTTATAAAGAAATCCTTAAGTGTTTTTCATGCTTTTTTGAGCTCCTTGAGTAAATCAAAATATCATCCACAAATACCACTATGAATTTATCAAGATATTGATGAAAGATTGAGTGCATCAAGTTCATGAATGCTACAAGTGCCTTTGTTAACCTAAATGACATTACCACAAATTTAAAGTGCTCATATCTTATATGAAAGGCAGTTTTTAGAATATTTTCATCTCTAATCCTTAGCTGGTGATAGTTTGATCGAATATCTATTTTTAAGATATATTTGAAATCACGCAACTAATTAAATAAGTTATCAATTCTAGGTAATGAATATTTATTTTTTTTACTATTACTCAATTCAGTTGTCTATAGTCCACGCATAGTCTTAAGCTACCATATTTTTTTCTTGACAAATAAAATTAGTGTACCCTAAGAAGAGATACTAAGTCTTGCAAACTCTTTATTCAACAGTGTTTGTAACTACTCTTTTAATTCTCGTAATTCGACTAGAGCTATTCTATAAAGAGCTATTAAAATAGGAAAAGCTCTAGAGTATGTCTCAATAACAAAGTTTATTTTTCTTTTTGGTGGCAAACCAGGTAAATCATTAGAAAAAATATTAGGAAATTCATCAACTACTGGAATAGGTCGTATTTTTGACTCTCTACCCTTTTGATGACATAAAGTAGCTATTAATCACAAATAATCTTTACGCTATTTATACTCAGTATAAGAACGAGGTTGGCTATTATTTATATTTCTAAAAATATGAAATTTATTACCACAGGTAAGAATAATAGTTATCCTCTTTTTCTCATAATCTATTATTGCACTTAAAAATAATAATCAATCCAACCTAAAAATTCCATCATAATTTACCATTCCTATCATCACTAACCCGAAAGATATTATGTGACCCCTTACATTAATTTCACAATTCTGATATATCTTATCAAAATTTATACTATGCTTAGTAGGTATTTTAACTAATAGTTTGAATTTTAAAAGTTCAGTTTCTAAACCTAAAGAAGATACTAAATCTGAAGATATGAAAGAATGAGCAGCACCAAAATCAAACAAAACTGTAATTCTGGTATTNACATAATAACAAAATAGATATAATATCATATTATAACAAAACATATTACTACAAGTCTATTATACATATACATAGATATATTTTTACATAAACTGCAAAAATTTACAATATAGACAAAATTAAATAAAACACAACCAAAAACTATAAGTTTAAGTAACTAAAGTCATAACTATAAAACAATTAGTGGTACAAAATCACTGGTAAAACATCATTATAGGTTTATGTCCCATACTCCACTAATCTTTAAGATCTCTCTCTATCACTGACGGCTTAAAAGGTTTTGTTATACTAGAAGAAAAAAAAAAGGTCTAATATCACTGGTTTCCTTCACTCGTCTCTTCCAGTGAACTTTTAGTCAATTTTCTTAGCCATCTTTTTGCTATACTAAAAGCATTAAGATATCTTCAGTGTAGAATAAGTATTGGACCACAAGTTTATTTTTGTTCATTCCTTTACTATACACTTTAAATCCCTTAAACGCATTATTCTTAACTTCTGCATAAACTCTCAGTCTTGGATTAGTATCAGAAAACCATATGTTAATACCTCTTCGATATCTATATCTTGCCCTTATTTTCGCTTTAATCTTGTCTACTCTAGTTTTCTAAGGTTTTTAACAAGAACTTCACCTAATATACACTGCTCGGTCCGATCCACAATTGTCCACCTATCGTATTTAGTCCCGATCATGCTATAAGACCAAAACAACATCATAAGATATAAGTGTATAAGACACAAAAATAAAAATTAAAATCCTAAAGTAGTACAACTATTATCTAACTATATTAAAATATCTACAAAATCTATAACCTAAGTTCTAATACTAAGCAATCACACCCCTAAAGTCGTGAATTAAAATTTAATGGAATAATTTGAACTAGAGGAATGTGATTTTGAGTATTTTAGCAGAGTTTTTCTTATAATATAGGCATTACCAATGTAAACCTACAAGTTTTAAAAATTATATAACATTCTTAATATTTCTCGTAAAATTTCAAACCATCACCACAACCATTATATAAAAAAATTTTAACATTATTATAACTAAATATGTATAGTTTTCAATTTGTTTACAATATTCTAACAATTACAACATACACCATAAAACATTCTACCAAAGTATATTTAGTAAAAAAGATAAGGTTCTTCTAGGTTTATTTATTTTTTATTACTCCAAAAAAAACCTAAAAAATAGAATGTGAGCCAAAACCGTAGAAATATTCACATATAATTGAGATTTTTCAAATAAATTTAACAATAATTATACTTTCAATTAATCAAGTTATAAATAAAAGTAAATAAAGATAAATAAGTATAAATAATGATAATACAACAACAATATAATTTAATTATTACTATGTGCAATACATAGTTTTAGAGCACTATTTTCAAATACTGTCGTCTAAAAAATGTGTAACTTATGTATTTTAGGAGTTTTATGCCTAAAGACTGCCATCCATAATTTTAAATTTACACGTTTTCATCATAAGATTGAAATTAGGTTCATAGTTACTAGTGCTAAACAAAAGGCCATACACCATTCCATGTTCCAATCATGCATAGTAATGACAAAATAATTTTTTTATGTTATTTCACAACATTGCAAACATCAAAAGTATAATTTAATAAAATAACATTACTAAATTTTTAAAGAATTTATACAAAATAGGATAGAATAATAATCACGTTATTGAAATATAATTTTTTTCATAAAAATTTAATATAAAACCCCACTTTTTAGTTTTTAAAACACTAAAATACTTGATCATATGTGAATTGTTTACTTGAATGAAAAGATATTTGTATCTTTATAACTCTCCTACTCTTTCTTTTCCTTCCCTATCACTACTTAATATTACTTTTTCAAAATCAATATATAATCGCTAAAATAAATTAATGACTTAAACTATTTATAATAAAATATAAATAAATTCTCGACCTAAAATTAAACTAAGGTTCAGTTTAAATATTCTAGAATTTTTAACTTTTAAAATAAAAATTACTAATAATAGTAAATTATAAAAAAGCTCCTAAAAATATTTACACATAAGGTCTAAAATTGTTAGAATTTATCATGTTATGCCAAAATTATAAGAATTTTGATTATGACCCCAAAATTTTAAATTTTTGCATATAAATTCACCTATTTTATAAAATAGAATAAAATTTTTTCAATCTTTGCATTTTTACCCCCAATCAAAATTTCATAATTTTTTATCTAATTTTTAACAACTATCGAGAAATCTTTAAATCAAATTATCAAATTCAACCCAAAATTTATTGATCTAGAGTTCAGGAACTTAAAATAGTAATAATTTTAGCTATTAAATTATCAAAACAAAATTTTAACTATTTTCTCTAATTTTCAACAATTTTTACACAAAATATAAATAATTTTTTTAAATAAAGCAAAAGGAAAGTATTGCCTTAAATCTCTTATCTCTTTTTTTTTGTTCTTCCTTCTTCCTTTTTAGTTTTTCCTTTCTTCCTTTCTTCTTCTTCTCTTTCTTTTCTCTCTCTTTCTTTCCTCCTTTTACTTTTCTTTTCTTTCTTCTATCTCATTGGTTCTAAAATATTCTCCTAAGTTCTACACTCATCTACTTCTGTTTATACTAAAAAATGGGCCAAGATTTTTTTAAAATTTTCTAGGCCTAAACTATTTTTTTATAATTGGGCCGGATATTACAAAAACTCGATTTAATTTAGATTGATTTGTGTATGTGTGTTTTTTTAAAACAATTTTCATTCCCATAAGAAGCAAATTATTACCAACATAATTTCAAAATTAAGAAGAAAATTCAATTAAGTGAAAGTTTGCAATCATATTAAATTGTAACATAATTATTTAACAATAAATACGTATGTACACCTTTTTTATAGTTAAGTTGTCAAAATTAGTTAACTTTATCATCACCAATACCTCTCTACAGTAGAAGCCTAAAACATAGAAGTATGTTACAAGCCCAAATTAAGGCCTTCCAATATTTAATTATTTAAATATTATTATTTTAATAAAACATTATAACTTGCAAAACAGCTTGACATAGCCCACTAACACCTGGGCCTATAAGCCATGCTCAACTTACTTATATTTTGGCGAATCCTTGAATTTGTATAGACTTATTTTTTACAGGTCAGACTAACCTAATTGACACCTTTACGTATAACTATATATTTTTTTAAAAATTAAGTATAATGCCAATTAAAACATTAGAGATGAAGTTGTCAAAATTTTCTCTGTAATAAAATCTACGTGCTTCTCACAAATTTGTATAATAAAAACGGCCATAATTTCATATCACAATCACAATCAGAAGGCAAGTAGTTAGATTTAGCTATCGTTTCTTATAATTTTGGTAGATGAACTTCTCGACAAATTCTTTTCAACTTCTTGACAGATTTACATATCTTTCGTTTGATCAAATTGCAAGCTATATTTTCTTTGTTTCCACCAACTCTTATTGATGAAACATTGCTAGCATTGATCGGTCCTTTTCTTGATCGCTAACAGATGCTAACTAATAATATTTGTCAATACAGAATTTATTTCTTTTTGAGTTCTAGAAAGGAAAATTTATTACACAGTTTGAAAATTTGAATTTGCTATCTAAGTTAGTATCTTCACATAAATTTTTATATAAATTTCATCTATAGAAATTGTTATTATGTCAATGAAAATAATATTAGCAATTATTGTTTTATCTGTACCACTGATTTTCCCAAATCACTAAAGAAATTTTAAAAGCAAAACTAAATCGTAAAATAAAAAATAGACTACAAAATATATGTTCTTAAGAACATATATTTTGTAGTCTGTTTTTTGTTAGGAGCAAAACTGTAACCTGAAAAGGATATAGGTTCTTTATAGCAAACACAAGTCGGAGCTAGAAATAGTTAGACATTGACATCCATTCACTTTCATCTAACAAACTTGCCAGATTCCTTAGAACCAAACAAGGAAATTAAGGGGCTATAATTTTTCTTATCAGTCTCATTTATGAGTGTCATGTGATAAATCTTATCACATGGAAACAAATCTTTCACAGCTCACTTTCTTATCGAATAATTATATAAAATAAATTACATATATTTTTATAATTTTTAAAATAATTTATTATTATATTTTATTATTTAATAATAAAAATCGTATTATTTAAAATAAAAATGATTGATACTCGATTTTTATCCATCAAGTATTAGCATATCATTTGCTTTTTCATGGAAACAAATATGCCGATTCACGACCTTGACTACAAGAATGTCCTTGGGTCAAATTCTATTGCAACAAAATTTGATAACTTTCTTATTATTCATTTGATTCCTGTAAGACAGAAAAAAGAATAACGAATTTTCACAATAAGTCAGTAAGGATTATCTTTAATCTTTAATTGAGATGAATGCTTTTG
>CP135536.1:7225759-7242925 GCA_032402905.1 Khaya senegalensis
ATTATTATTATAAATTGTTATTATTAAATATAAAAGTGGTATTTCTTATGCAAGTAACCAATCCATGCCAAACCCCATGCTAGATCATTTGATATGCTAAACATTGTTTAATTGGATTTTTGGGAATATCTGTAGTCCAGTCCCATTATCCAAACATGCCATTACAGTGCAATCCAATTTTCAACAAATACCAAATTAGTGCATTAGCATATTTTAATCATGCATATATATATATATATATATAAAAGGCTGCAGAGTGACGATTATGTTGGCTACAGTGTACTTACATACATTTTATCAATATATCAAAAAGAAATCATGAAAAGTTTTTCATTCTCTGTCGTTCTTTTACTTGTACTCTTCATTAATAAAGGTAAAATTTTAATCTCAACTTATTTTGGATGACTTTTTTATTGTTATTTTGAAAATTTAACATTTTGATATGGGGTTTACTAGTTTCAAACTGTGCGTTGACATATATTTTGATTAAAGGCTTTAGAGAATTTATTTGGAAGAAATTTTGTGTATTCAATATTATTTGCATTGTCATCCCATATTTTCAAGAATGTCGATACATTTAATTTGTACATCAATGAAACAAAATAGTGTAAATCTCTTTACAATTGCATTTATATTTAAATTTTTGCTAATAATTATAAATTAATTCTTAATATGTATTTTGTTGTGGTTGTAGATAATGTGCAATCGATGGCGGATGCAAAACCTTATGAATAGGTTTTGATTCCGAAAGAAGGTTGTGCTAATGGTACTTGTGATAAAGCTTGTAAGCATAGATTTGAACTAAATGCTGAAGGAAAATTAAAGAGGTGGTTACAACATTAGCTGACATAAGTTAGAGTTAGTGCAACTAACAAATTGCAACGAAAAGTGACATCAATAACTTCAAGAATTCAAGGTTAGTTACAGCTTGAAAGCTAATATAAATGTACACTTGACAAAGAGGAAATAACAGTTTTCTCAACTTAAAATTGAGAAGCATAATTCTTTGATTTCTTGAGTTGAAGGGGTGCTGGAGTGTAACATCTTGAAATTTTTATGCTCTTAAAACCCTATTATGGAGTGATAATACAGTATTTTTGAGAGTTTTGATAAGAGAGAGAGTTGACCGGTATTCGGGACAGCGTACTGTATGAACAAAAAATACAGTATTTCATTACCGGTATAAAAACTTTGATGACGGAAGCGAAAAGCTGTAATTTTCATCGTGCGTGCCCGACTATATAAGCAGGACGGGGTTGAAAAACCCGAAAAATCAATTTCACTTTTTTCTTCCATTTTCTCTCTCTTCTCTCTCTCCTCCCCACGGTTCTCTCTCCTGTGAACAGTGACTTTCGTCACCGGACCTCAGATCACCTCACCACCGGCGAGTGGAGGACCGCCGGGCCGGCGCGAGTGCAACGCCGCAAACCCCGCCCCGATCGTCGCTGCCACGCGCCCTCACGCGCCTCCCGAAGCTCCTCCGACGTAAACTTTGACCGGCGATTCATGGCGGAGGACGGCGAGTTGACCGACACCTCCGGCGCATCTGGCATCGTCTCGCCGCCCTCTTTACAGTGGTGTGTCCCGTTCCGGCATTTGGTCACCGGATTCCGGCGTGGGAAGGTTGATCGGGAAGGTGTATTTCCGGCAAGATTTTCGGCGATTGGTGTAGCTCCGGTGGAATTTGAACCGACCAGTGTGCTCTCCGACACTTGTACTCCAACGCGGTATGTTTAGATCTCAATTTGGAATGAGTTTCGATGATGATTTTAGGGTCCAAAGTAGGTACCTTAAAATTTGAAATTTTAGGATGATTGGTGATTTTGAAGGCTTTAAATTGTGTTTTGTGGCATATGGACACCATGAACAGCATCCTGACATTGTAAGGGTCGCGATGGTATGTTCCGTTTATAAAATGAAAACCGAAATTTTGTGGGTTGAATAGTGACTATAAATAGTGCTGGTAAACAGTAACTTACACGTATACCTTCTCCGGGATAGCTTTTCATCATTCGTATAGGCACTAGGTGCCCGGAGGTAAGATAATATAATATTTAAATTGAGGAAAAGTAGGTTTTTAATATTTGTAATATTTATAATTGCATGAATGTACATTGTAGTAATGGGTTAAATTATAGAAAAGTCTAATTGACGGGGAATGGGCATAATTGTGCAATTAGAAGTGTTAATATCCGTTTGTTATATATATATATATATATAGTTATAAGCGTAATACCATTACCGTCGACCTGCAATACTAGATTAGGTATTCTAAAATACCTATACGGCATTGTATGTCCCATGTTTGTATTTACATATATTTATATGATAGGAACGCTTGTATATACAAACGTAATTATGCCCTTATGATGGAATGATTGAGTAGATGCTGCATTCGATGTTTTGCAATGCTATTCGAATTAACATGTGTGCATACGTTAGTATATTATAATTACTGTACCGTAGTAAGGTAATGAGTATATTTTTACTTGTGATGATGTGTTGGGATTGCGTATAATGACGCAATATATGATAACCGATTAAAATATGTTTTGCAAATTTGTATTAATAGTTGTATAGAGTATCCATGTGTTTGAATTGTAATATATTTCTGTGTTTTATCTTGATTGTCTTATGGTTTATTTATATGCCAGAGTGGAATATGTTTTTATAACTAAATACTATTAGCCTTACGACAAATCCATACGTATGAAGTCCTTTTAGAATATAAGGACTAATAAATGTATTGCATAGGTAATTATATTACCTATCATGAAATTACTAAAATGCTGCTTGATTAATGTAGGCAAAATGGTCATGTTGTTATGACTGAGTCGACTATGAATAAATTTGTGTGGATAACTGGTATAAATGAGATAATTATGGATCGGTAGTTTTTCCGTTACCCTAGTAAAGCCGCTCAGGACGGAGCAGTATCATTATAATAAGACTGTGGTGCCCTTCGAGGTATGTTGAACCCACAGCAGTTTCGGATTGATAATAAGACTGTGGTGCCCTTTGAGGTATGTTGAACCCACAGTAGCTCCGTATTGATAGTAAGACTGTGGTGGCTTTCGAGGTATGTTGAACCCACAGCAATTGAGAAATGATAATAAAAATCATGGTGCCCGCGGGGTATGTTGAACCCATGGTTGGAAGCGGCTGTTTTCCATAGCGTCCCTGGGTACGTGCAACCCATGATAGAACTAATTATCCTAAGGAAGCCGGTGTGGGCGAATGACCATTGTATACATATATTGAAGTGTACGGTGGATATTATGTCCCCGATCCATACTTTACTTAATTATAACAAATCTATAAGGAAATAAATCCGTGTACCTATTAGATTCAAACTGTATGGTAGAATACTTCTATCTGCTAAGAGTTGCTTGTGTTAGTGTGAATTGCAATGAGGCAGTAACATGTTGTGTTTTATTTGGTATGGGGACTGTCATGGTTTTATTGTGCAGGTAGGGCAACTTATAGGTATAGGCAAACTCTTGCCGAATTTCTATAAGAAATACTATTCATATAGCTATTCATGACCTCCCTTTGTATTTTGGTTTTCATATGTAGAGGTGGGTCTAGGATTACCTTTTATTGCAGTCACAATCGGGTTTTCGTTATGACTGTAAATGGCGAAAATAGTTGAAGTCTGATTACACTTTGACAGGTCTCAATTATTTAAGAGAGAACTTAACTTTGTAGAAACAGGAAGCTAGCATCAGCTTGAAAATGGAAAGTTAGGAGTTAAATAAGATAATGAGTTAGGTAATATCTAGGCCGTGTCACTTCTAGTATATAGAATCTTGTCTAGCTCACCGGTATGTTTATGAAACGAAAAGAATATGAGTGAATCCATAATAGATTAAAGATCATGTGAAAAGTTTGAGGATATTGTTGAAAAGGTGTATTGGATGTATTGCGGGTCATTTGATTTATTAGTTTACATGTTTATAAGTGTGTTTATGAGTTTACAATGTTATCATCCGTACACGTTAGCGAACGACTAGGATTAAATTAATATGTGTCCTTATAATAGTATAGTTAAGGTTTAATGTAGGTGAAAGAATTCCTAGTATGTGATAAGGAATGGAGGACGTGTATTTGTGATTATAGTATAACTGTCAGGTTGTCTTGCTTCAGTGAAAATAAAAGGATAATATGAATGTATGATAATATAGACTGGTAATGGACCAGTATTGAGATAATTGTGATACGAGGATCAGATATGTATGTTCCATTTCATTCAGCTGGGATTGTAAGCCAGTTTCTAATGGTGGTGTGACGTTAAGACTGTGGTACCCTAAGGGGTAGGTGGAATTCACAACTGTCCTCCAAATGGCCAGTGGCCTAGAGTAACAACCATGATCCATAATGTTCTTTAGTATAATCGATCATTTGTAAATGCAATAAAATTTCTATCACCAACCTTCCGGGAGTGGAAATGGCATACAGAAACAGTGTTATCGTTTTACTAATACCTTCGGTTGTATCTATATTTAGGTGTTTGAAATATTTGTATCCTATGTGGGTATTGATTGTGTGCCTATGATATTTTGGCTATCTCGGGCCGAGTGTGTGATTGATACTGTGTGGTTATACTGGCTTCTAAGCAGTTCCTCTATATAGGACCGCGGCATTAGTCGTTATTTATACGAATAACTATGTAATGATTTTATATGATCATGTAGGTGTTCGTTGATAAGAAAAGAAATAGAATTTAAACGGACACAGGTGATAACGTGATTCATTTAGAAAATATATTGATTGAGATTGCATTATCTGTATATGGTATATCATGACGAATGTTACTCTGATTGAGATATTTATACAGAATTCATAGATGATATAGTGCTTAAAATTCTAGAGGAGAGGATATGATATCTTGTGTACATTATTGAGCATATGCTTGTTGGAATATGTACATTGATATGTGGATATGTATTTACTTGTGTGTGTGGAATAGCGTGAAATGGTTAAAATAAGTAGGGATTCAGGTAACATGCTCCTTCCTTTATTTAAGTATTGTATTATCTTACTGAGCCATGTGGTGTGCTCACCCCTTTGTGGGATTATTATTTTCAGGTAAATACGATATTGCGGTAGCGGTTTCGGAAAGTGCAGTTGAGGCAAAGATTTTCAGACAGGGCATAGTATATCTAAGGTTTAGGCTATTGTTATGTAATTTCCTTTCTGTGTACTCTGAAGTATTAATTTCATTAAAATGCATAACAATTCTTTAGAAAAAAAAATTAATACTATTTTAGTTATTACTATTTATATGGTTACTTTTTATAAACTCTTTTGAACAAATGAAAATTTCGCTTCACTATAAGAAAGTGTTGATTTTTGTCTTTTCGATAATTTCAATGTACTATATGCCACATGAATAGAAGTGAAAGAAAGGGGGTGTTACATGGAGTTTGCAATCTGAGAAGAGTTTATTTGCTTGTAAGTTCTTTTGTAATTCTTGGTTCATTCAATAAAACAATAGTTTGTTGTTTGCCCAAGGATGTAGGCCTTGAAGGTTGAACCACGTATTTCTAGTGTTTGATGTTATTACTGTTAGTTTTTGTTAAAATCTTTTGAAGTTTCATTTTTCAAAACTTGTTGGATACTTGTCTTCTTGCTGTATCTGTAAATAGCTGTGTGCAATACATTGTTTAGGATTGTTTTCTTGGCCATTCTTGATCACAATTCGATAGGCTTAAGTTATTCAAAGATTCAATAAAGTGGTATCAGAGCTAAAGGTGTAATTGAAGAATGGCATAGCTAAAGTTTGAATTAGAGAAGTTTAATGGAGAAAATGACTTTTACCTATAAATAATCAAGATGAGAGCACTCTTGGTACATCATGGGCTAGAAGATGCATTGCTCAGAAAAGAAAGAATGCCAGAAAGTCTAAATGAAAAAGAGAAGCAAGAGATATTAAACAAGGCTCACAGTATATTGGTCATGAGTTTGGGAGATAAGAGTTTTGCGTGAAGTATCTAAAGAAACCACAACTGCAGGATTGTGGAAGAAGTTAGAAAAGAAATATATGACAAAGTTTCTTACAAACACTCTTTACAACAAGAGAAGACTCTATACCTTTGTATTAAAAGAAGGATGTTCAATGAGAGATTATTTGGATGAGTTTAATTGAATCATTCTTGATCTTGAAAACATTGACATTAAAATAGAGGATGAAGACCAAGCTATGTCGTTGTTGAGTTCACTATTAGATTCATATGAACACTTTGTAGATACTTTGACTTTTAGAAGAAATACAATATCCATGTAGGATGTAAGCAGCCTTGAGTTTGAAGGAGCTTAAGAAGAAAGATGAAGCAGGTCAAGGTGAATTACATGCAACAAGTGGTAGATTAGAGAAAAGAACATCCAAAGAAAAAAACCAGCAAAGATCAAAGTCAAAGAACAAGAAATTCAAGTGTTTTCAATGCTATAAGGAAAGTCATTTCAAAAAGGATTGTCTAGAAAGGAAATCAAAGCAGAAAGAATCTAAGAATAACATTGCAAATGCCATAATAGCATTAGAAGACAACAATTTCTCTTATGAAGATTTCGAAACTGCAAAGCTATTTATGGCATCAGATAGTGGAATTGAAGGTCAGTGGTTATTGGATTCAGGTTGTTCATTTTACATGTGTCCTAACAAAAATTCATTTGTTACTTATGATTTAAGCTATAGAGGAATGGTTTTGATGGAAAACAATGTCTCTTGTAATATAATTGGTGTTGGAAAGGTTAAGATTAAAATAGCTGATAATTCAATAATAGAGTTATACAATGTTAGGCATGTTTCTGAGTTGAAGAGGAATTTAATTTCTTTGGAAATGTTTGACAAATCTGGTTACACATTCAAAGTAGAGAAAGGGATATTGAAAGTCATAAAAGGATCTATGGTGATTATGAAAGGAACTTTAAACAATAGACTATATGTTCTTAATGGTGAAACATTACCAGCATCAGTCTTAGTATTAATAAACTAAGAGACTAATAAAATAAGGCTATGGCATTTGAGATTGGGGCATATCAGTCTTAAAGCTTTGAAAGAGCTATGAAGACAAGGCTTGCTAGGTTCAGATAAAATTTCTAAACTAGACTTCTGTGATGAATGTGTGTATGGAAAAACCTGCTGGTTTAAGTTTGGAAAAGGCAAACTTACGACCAAGGATACTTTAGAATACATACATACTAACTTGTGGAAGTCATCTAAGACACAATCAATGGGTGGAGGTAGGTACTTTCTGTCACTAATTGATGATTTTTTCAGGAAACTGTGGGTATATATCTTGAAGTCAAAAGAGTAAGTATTTGAAACCTTCAAAGAATGGAAAACATTTGTAGAAAAGCAATAAGAAAAAAAGATTAAAGTTCTTAGAACTGACAATAGATTTGAGTTTTGTGGTAAGGAATTTAATGTTTTCTGCAATAAAAAGGGGATTATGAGACACATAATTGTTCAAATGACTCTACAACAAAATAAGGTTACTAAAAGGATGAATAAGACAATCATTGAAAAGTTAGGTGCATGCTGAGTCACTTAAAGTTGTCAAAAGATTTTTGAGCAGAAGCAATGATCACTGTAGCCTTATTGATTAATAGAAGTCCAACTAAAGCATTAGAAGGTAAAATACTACAAGAAGTATGGAATGGCAAGCCTGCAGAATACCAAAACTTAAGTTTTTAGGTGTCCAACTTATACATACATAAGACAGGGCAAATTAGAACCAAGAGTATTGAAAGTGGTATTTTTAGGATATCCTGAGGAAGTGAAAAGCTTCAAACTTTGGTGTACTAACATGAATCCACCTAGATGTATCATTAGCAAGGATGTGATTTTCAATTAGGAAACTATGCTGGATTCTAAACAACCTAATGAGCTAAATGATGGAGGATAAACTCATCTTCAACACAAAGAAAGGACACACGGTATATATGTAATACATATTAAGGTGGAGTCTCAAACAAACCATGAAAAGAGTGCAAAAGACATGAGGGCTAAACCTGAAATAGAACAATCAGAAATTGATAGTTAACAAGAGACAAACAGAAAAGAACTATCAAAGTACCCATGAGGTATGCATATGCTGACTTAATAACATATACTTTGATTATTATGTAGAAGTATATAGGTAATGAACCTTTAACATATGAAGAAGCAATGCATAATGAGTATAAGAAAGGATGGCAGGCAGCAATGAGTGATGAAATAAAATCACTCATGAAAAATGAAACATGGTGTTTGGAACCAAGACCAAAAGGGGTAAGAGTAGTAGGCAGTAAGTGGATTTTCAAGTTTAAGGAAGGTGTTACAAGTTCAAATCCTTTGAGATTTAAGGCCAAATTAATAGCAAAAGGGTATACATAAAGAGAAGGGATTGATTACACAAAAGTTTTCTATCACGTGCTAAAGTTTAGTTCTATAAGAGTTTTATTAGCTATGATAACAAAGTTTGATCTTGAGATTGAGCATATGGATGTGAAGACAACTTTCATACATGGTAAACTTGAAGAACAAATCCTGATGGAGTAACCTAAAGGGTTCAAGTCAAATAACAAGGGAGACGAGGTATGTCTACTGAAAAAATCTCTCTATGGCTTGAAATAGTCTCTAAGATAATGGTATAAAAGGTTTGATGATTTTATAGTTAAACAAGGGTGCCAAAGAAGTTCTTATGACTGTTATGTGTACTTTATGCATGTTGGGAGTGATAAAGCCATTTACTTTCTACATTATGTTGATGATATACTTATTAGAAGTAAGCTGAAAACTGAAATTTAGAAGCTGAAAACTGAAATTCAGAAGCTGAAAAGAAAACTTATAGAAATGTTCGAAATAAAGAACTGGGAGAGGCCAAGAAGATTTTAGGCATGAACATCAAGAGAAATAGAAACGCAGGTGCATTGATAATATCTCAAGAAGGGTTTATATCCAAAATTGTTAATAAGTTCAATATGATGAATGCAAAATCTGTAAACTATCCTCTAGTAGCTCATTTCAAATTATCTGTAAGAGATAGTTCAGTTTCAGCTTAAGATAAGAATCAGATGGCTTATGTACCTTACTTCAATGCTGTTGGGAGTTTAATGTGTTCCATGATTTGCACAAGGACAGATTTGACTTATGCAGTAAGTATGGTAAGTAAATACATGGCTAATTCGGGAAGACAACATCGGGAAACTGCCAAATGGATTCTGAGATACTTGAGAGGTATTTGCAAAGTTAGTTTACTTTATGGAATTCACAGGGATGTAAAGAATAAGCTTCAAGGATATGTTAATACAGACTATGCAAGAGATTTAGATAGAAAAAGATCTAGAACAGGGTATTCGTTCACCTTGTATGGTTACATGGTTAGCTAGAAATCAAATTTACAGCATGTAGTAGCACTGTTTTCTACAGAGTCAGAATATACTGCAGTTTCAAAGGCAATTAAGGAAGCTAAATGGCTACAAGGCTTGGTTACAGAACTAAGATTAAAGGAAGAATTAGTGTGCATCATGTGTGATAGTCAAAGTGCCATACATTTGAAAAAAAATCAAATGTATCATGAAAGAACAAAGTATATAGATGTTAAGTTTCATTTTATCATAGATGAAGTAACAAAAGGATTAATTAGGCTGGATAAGATTCACACTGATGACAATACTACATATATGCTTATTAAGTCATTGACAGTGTTTAAGTTTAAGTATTGCTTAGATTTAGTTGCTATTGGAAATGATGATTACTAGACTTAAAGGTTTGGCAAGGATAGCAAGTAGATTTGTAACCAAGGTAGAGAATTAAAGAGGTGGTTACAACATCAGCTAGCATAAGTTAGAGTGACTTAGTGCAGTTGGCAAATTACAACAAAAAGTGACACCAATAACTTAAAGAATTCAAGGTTAGTTACAGCTTGAAAGCTAGTATAAATATACACTTGACAAAGAGGAAATAACGTAGTTTTCTCAGCCTAAAAGAGAGAAGCAGAATTCTTTGATTTCTTGAGTTGAAGGGGTGCTGGAGTCTGCATTCTGAGAAGAGTTTATTTGCCTGTATGTTTGTCTATAATTCTTGGTTCATTCAATAAAATGATAGTTTGTTGTTTGCCCATGGATGTAGGCTTTAAAGGCTGAATCACGTATTTCTGGTGTTTGATGTTATTGCTGTTAGTTCTTGTTAAAATCTCCTGTTTTGAAGTAAAGTTTCATTGACAAAACTTGCTGGATACTTGTCTTCTTGTTGAATCTATAAATAACTATGTGCAATACATTGTTTGGGGTTGTTTTTTTGGCCATTCTTGATCACAATTCGATAGGCTTAAAATGCACTCAATTATTTCTTTACTATGGTTGTCATTACCCTTGTTAATTCACTTTTGTTGTGTTACTTATAAATGCATCTCAAAATACAAAGTAAAATAAACAAATAAATAATAAGTATTTGCTACTATATCTCTTCTTCTTCTTCTTTTGTTTAATGTTCAAAGACTGTTTCAATAATAATAACTTCAAGTAAACTATAAATTTATTCTTTTGCCTTTGGTCAATCCCCTTCAGCTAAGGCAATACAAACACTTTGAGAATGAGCATGGGCTAAATTATACAATTGTTTAAACTTAAAAGTGTTTTAAATAGTGATCTTATATGGCTAGGGTTTTGATCACTAACTAACAAAACTCAGAGTTCCGATTACAGACGCAGGCACTCACAAAAATATATAAAATTTATTAATATTAATTTAAAATATATATATATATATATCATTTTCAACTTGAAATCTTGAATTCTATATTCTGTGCCATATAAATTTTAAGGATAACGTATATTAACCACTTTATTTCTTGATTATCTTAGCAACTCATCTTGATTTAACACAAGTTATCAGCTCACTCTCACAACGTTGGCCTTGGCCATTGAAACTAACCATTGGCCATGTTGATTAATAAATTTAGTATTTTCTTTGTAAAATATGTAAAAAAATACAAATATACTAATAAAATACTTTTATTTTAATTAAAATAAAAATTAGTTATAATTTTTTTCCAAGGGATTTTCTTCTTCTCTTTCTTTACCCATTAAGTCGCCATCAAACACCATGACATCTCTTCCTCTTATGTCTTTTCCCAACAAGTCATTAGCCACTCTCTCGTCGCTTGTTATTCTTCCTCTTTCTCTCTCAACTCTTCTACTTCACTTTATTTCCTAACAAATTGGCCCCTAAAAATCATCTTTCAACTTACGTGTGGCCACCGTTAAGCTTACACATAGCCTGTGTATAACCTGCTTGCGGCTTATGTGCAGCTTGCATATGGCCAGTGCACAACCACTGCATTGCAATATTTTTTTTCTTTTTTCTTTTACTTTTTTTTTTTTAGATTTTAATTGATTTGCTGGATGTAATAATATTGGTATCAATTTTTTTTTGACTCTTTTGGGTTTATTGAATATCAAATGATATAACAGAGTTTTGTACAGTTCTTAGACACAATTGGAAGCAAGATTGTAGAAGAATTATCACAGAAACACACATACAAACAGAAAAGAAACACAGAATTACGTGGTTCGGCAGTGTGCCTACATCTACAGCAGTAAACACTCAAAAAAAGTCTTTATTGATTGAACCAAGATTACAAGTACTCAGATGAGAATCTCAGCTTTTTAAAGAACTCAAGATCACTAAATATGATTTTGTATATCTCTAGAAAATCAACCCGAAAGGAAGCCAACTCATCAGCCAAATATATACATTACAGAATCCAGCCACTGACTTAATTAACTGCCAAAACTAATCTTGGCCATGTCATTTAAAATTTCTGAGTACACCCAACTAATGTCTGAGAACATTCCTCAACACTCTCTACCTTGTTCGAAGATGCCTTACTCTTCTCTTATGCTTGCTGCTTCCTTGTCCCGAGTTCTTAGTCACAAACACCTGTTAAATTCAAGCAGAACTTGAATTTAGCAACTGTAATCACTTTTGTTAATATATCTACTAAATTGACATTAGTATAAACTTTTTGAACTATCACCAATCCCTTTACAATTTCATCTATAACAAAGTAATTCCTCACATCTATATGCTTGGTCCTTTCATGGAAAACTTGATTTTTGGTGAGATATATAACACTCTAGTTGTCACAATTCAACACCACGGCACCTTCAGACTTCCACATTTCATTTACAATCCCTCTTAGCCACAATGGTTCTTTTACTCCTTCTGTAATAGTCATAAGTTCTGCTTCAGTTGATGACAATGCCACTATTGATTGCAGGCTTAATTTCCAGCTAACTAAGCATCCATTGAGACTAAAGAGATAACCTGATATGGACCTCTTTTTATCCAATTCACCTGCAAAATCAGAGTTAACATACCCAACCAGTTGTTGACCATGTTGCTTGTCCTTTCCATACAAGAGATCATAGTTTAATGTGCCTTTAAGATACCTTAGTATCCATTTAACAGCACACTAGTGACTCTTACCCGGATTTGACATAAACCTGCTGACTACACTTACTGCATAGGCAATATCTGGTCTTGTGCATACCATTGCATACATTAAGGATCCTACTGCTTGTGCATAGAGGATTTTCTCCATAAATCTCTTCTCATCATCAGCAGCAGGTGAATTTGATGATGATAACTTGAAATGTGCTTCAAGAGGAGTTTGAACCTGTTTTGAATTCAGCATACCAAATCTCCTCAACACTTTCTCAACATACCTTTCTTATGTTAGAGTTAGTAAACCACTCTCCCTTTTCTTTCTGATTTCTATTCCCATAATTCTGTTTGCAGGCCCCAAATTTTTCATTTCAAATTCACCACTCAGCAGAAGCTTAATTCTTTCAATTTCCTATTTTTCCTTGCAAGCAATCAAGATGTCATCAACATACAGCACAAGATACATTGCTCCACCTTGATTTAAAGCTTGATAGTATACACAACTATCATATAGACTTCTTGCAAAACCAATTTTTGTAATGAATTGATCAAATCTCCTATACCATTGTCTAGGAGATTATTTAAGACCATAAAGAAACTTCTTGAGCAGGCACACTTGATTCTCACCCTAATTATCTACAAAACCTTTTGGTTGATGCATGTAGATAGTTTCTTCAAGGTTTCCATGAAGAAAAGCTGTCTTGACATCCATTTGTTCAAGTTCTAAGTCATGAACTGCCACCATTGTAAGCAACATTATTATTGAGCTATGCCTTACTACTGGTGAGAATATCTCATTATAATCTTCGCCTTCTCTCTGAGTAAAGCTCTTAGCCATCAATCGTGCTTTGTATCTGTGTGGTTCACCTTCTGAGCTTGACTCTTTGATTTTGTAGATCCATTTTGCAGCTAACAATTCTCCTATTTTCAGGCCTTGGAACTAGAACCCAAGTCTGATTTTTCTTTAGAGAATTTATTTCTTCTTGCATAGCTTCTCTCCACAAAGTACTTTCTTTACAACTGATAGCTTCCTCGTATGTTTTTAGTTCTTCCTCTATCATTGAGCCTGCAGCAGTTAAAGCAAAAGAAATCAAATCTACATAAGCATACCTACTGGGAGGTTTAATTGTCCTCCTTTCCTTGTCTCTTGCAAGACTATAATCCTATAGGCTACTTTCAGTCTCCCTTTGCTGCTTATAATGCTCCACCTCAATTTGAACAGAATTCTTCTGATTAGACTTGGCAGTAAGTGTCGTTTCTGTACTTATTAGAGCTTGTTCATTGAACACAACATCTCTGGAGATAATGCATTTCAAAGGTTTGCCATCTGGACACCATACTTTGTATCCCTTGACACCTTCAGGATAACCAATAAACACTCCTTTGACAGCCCTTGCATCTAGCTTTCCTTGTTTCACATATGCATAAGCTGGACTTCCAAATATCCTTAAATTTTCATAATTCGCAGGGGTTCCTCTCCAAATTTCTTTTGGTGTTTTGAAGTCAATTGCTATAGAAGGACTCCTGTTAACTAAATAACATGATGTCAAAACTGCCTCTGTCCAGAAGTTTTTAGGTAGTTTTAAGTTGATCAACATACATCTGACCTTGTCAACTAAGGTCCTGTTCATTATTTCTGCCAGTCCATTCTGCTGAGGGGTATTCACTACTGTTTTGTGTCTAGCTATACCATTCTTCCTGCAGAATTCTTCAAATGCATTGCTACAAAATTCCAGCCCATTATCAGTTCTCAGCCTCTTTACTTTCTTTCCAGTCTGGTTCTTAATCAAGGTTTTCCATTCCTTGAACTTCTCCAAAGCCTGATCCTTGGTCTTTAGGATATACACCCATACCTTCCTTGAGAAGTCATCTATCAAGGTCATAAAATACTTTCCTTGACTAAGTGAAAGAACTTGAGCTGGCCCCCAAAAATCAGAGTGAATATAATCAAGAGTTTCTTTTATTTTATGTGTGGTCTTATGAAACTTAACTCTGCAAGCTTTGCCAAACACACAATTTTCACAAAATTTGAGTTCCCCAATCTTTGCATTCCCAAGCAAACCTTACTTGCTTAGTTCTTTCATGCCTTTCTCACTCATATGTCCCAGTCTCAAATGCCAAAGTTTTGTTTCATCAACATTTGACTCAGCTAAAACAGCAATTAAGCCATTTACTGTAAAACCTTGAAGCACATACAGTCTATTTTGTTTGATTCCTTTCATTATTACCATAGAACCTTTGTTTATCTTTAGACTTCTCTTTTTAGCTCTAAGACTACAGCTTAAAGAATCCAACATACCCAAAGACACTAAATTCCTTTTAAGTTTAGGTACATGTCTTACATGTTGTAGGGTTCTAATGATGCCATCATGCATCTTTATTCTTACTTCACCTATTTCAACTACTGAGCATGCTATGTTATTTCCCATTAATACCTTTCCTCCATTGATTTCATGATAGGAAGAAAAAGAATCTTTAAAAGGACACATATGGAAGGAACAACCTGAGCCAAGAACCCACTAACGTTCTGTCTTGCCTTCTGATGCAATTAGAAGATTTGCACTTTCATAACCCTCATCTGATGAGTCTGAGTTTGGTATCACCTTTGTTGCCAAAACTGAATTTCCTTGCCTATCTTGCCTTTCTTAAGGTCCTTTGCCCTTACTTTTCCTCTCAGAACAATCCCTTTTGAAATGACCCTCCTTGTTACACTGATAATATCTTTTCTTTTTTGTTTTGGACTTTGAACAGTTAGAATTATTTTTCTTCTTGGTGTCTCTATTTTCACCTCTACCTCTAGCTGTTAGTCCTTCACCATTATTTGAATCTTTTGCCTCGACTTTCTGCAATTTCTTAGTATTCAAGGCTGCCTTGACATCTTCCATTGAAAGAGTTTCCTTGCCGAACAATAGAGTATCTACAAAGTGCTCATAAGAATTAGGAAGGGATCTCAATAGCATCAATGCTTGGTCTTCATCATCAACCTTTATATCTATACTTTCAAGATCAAAAATGACCTTGTTGAAGTTATCAAGATGATCCTGCATTGAAACTCCATGTTGCATATTGAAATTGTACAATTGTCTTTTTCTATACAACTTGTTTGCAAGAGATCTTGTCATAAACAAGCTCTCTAGCTTCAGCCACAGAGAGGCTGCCGTATCCTGTTTGACAACTTCCCTCAAAACCCCATTACCAAGACTCAATATTATAGCACTATGTGCTCTTCTGAGTATATCCTTCTTCTCCTTATCAATCAAGGATGCAGGTAAATTCCTCTTACCTTCTAATGTTTCTTCAAGTCCTTGATGCACTAGAAGAGCTCTCATCTTCACTCTCTAGAGATTGAAGTCTGATTATACAGTTAATTTCTCTATGTCAAACTTTGTGGATGCCATAACTTCTCCAAGAAACACCAAGAACCACTAATATCCACCAAAGAACCCTCCAAGAATCTTCAAGAACCAAGCTCTGATACCAATCTGTTGAATATCAAATGATATAACAGAGTTTTGTACAGTTCTTGGACACAATTGGAAGCAAGATTGCAGAAGAATTATCATAAAAACACATACACAAATAGAGAAGAAACACAGAATTACGTGGTTCGGCAGTGTGCCTACATCCACGGTAGTAAACATTCAAGAAAAGTCTTTATTGATTGAACCAAGATTACAAGTACTCAGATGAGAATCTCAGCTTTCTAAAGAAATCAAGATCACTAAATATGATTTTGTATATCTCTAGAAAATCAACTCGAAAGGAAGCCAACTCATCAGCCAAATATATACATTGCAGAATCTAGCCACCGACTTAACTAACTGTCAAAATTAATCTTGGCCACGTCATTTAAAATTTTTGAGTACACCTAACTAATGTCTGAGAACACTCCTCAACAGGGTTGAATTAATTGATATGATTACCATGGTTATGACATTAAATTTGATTATTCAATAACAATTTTGTTCTTAAATTAATAAACTTCAATGGCATAAGATAACGATTTAGGAGCGTGATGATGAATTGTAATAAATTAAGGTGAGTTATGAAGAACGTTAATAGAAAAAGGGAGTGAAGAGACATTAGCGCGATGATGAACGTTAATAGAACGTTAGACATTAGCCTAGCAATGAAAACCATTCATTTTCGTTTGATATGAAAAGAAAATCATGTTTGACACTTCATAGTTTGTCTTGTATAAACCAAATTCAGATTTGAAAATCAATTATCTTATTCCATTTATTCTTTACAAAGAAGAATAAAAATTAATTTTCGAAGATTACCCAAAATTTTATGTCATAATACTCCAATATCAAAGGCCAAATCTCCTGTGCCAGCTCAATTTGTGACACATTTCAATAGAGGTCTTAGCTTACACACACACACACACACACACACACATAAAAATCAAATCCCTTTGCAACTCGACTTGAAATTTTTGTTACCACTCGAAAAATTTTATTAATTGAGCTAACTAGCACTCCTAATGATAATTTTTATTTTTGTTGATTGTCAAAATCTGAATATCATAGTCTCTCTCGATGAAATTGATAATTTCAATTCCATTAGTACGATTATTCATGCTGGCCCGAATCTTTTCATGAGCTTGTTCTTTATGTATGTCAAACAAGGCATATACTATGATAGAACATAAGCAAATATTATCCTATTCGGAGATGGAATGACCAAGACAATGATTACTTACAATAAGAGTTTTAGAGTGGGATTTAGCT
>CP135536.1:7243425-7264088 GCA_032402905.1 Khaya senegalensis
TTAATAAAGCAAATTTCATATCATGTTTGTGTCCAATTAATGAATTAATTCGTTTCTGTGTGCGACTGACCTTCTTGTCAAAACCTAATTCCTGCTATTAGACAAGAATGCCTAAATCAAATATCTACGACTTTATTGAAAGACTAGAGGGGGCTACTTTTACCATAAATCCTACAAAAAAGTAAATTACAAATCAATGCGCACATCACAACTTTGGATTTTGAGAATCTGCGTACATGCAATCATTATCGGATATTTGCTAGCGCACGGGTGTGACACCACAACACAATTTGCTACTTCATCAAAAGTGCACTCTTCCCATTGTAATATTATTGCTGCTGATGCAAGTTTACAATCATTGATACAAGATAAATTTTCAAAAGCAGATGCCAAAAGTGTTACATAATGTATAACTATTTATATCTATATATCTATCTGTTACTATTCCACACCACCAACCTTAGTCTAATCTCTAGTTATTCCACAAATGATGAACAAATACACATACAACCAAGACAAGATGCCATTTCCCATGAGATTTGTTCATATTCTAGCAAAAATAAAGCATTAAAAATGATGGCAAATCTGACCCACAATACCATCACTGATTGCCACTGAAGAAGGGTTGAAAGCAAAATCCAACTTAAGCTTTTGAAAAGTACTTCCACTATTTGTGTCTCATTCATATCAACCCATAATTGCCACCGAAGAAGAATTTGTAGCTACAAGTTCATATTCATCTTGCTCGTTATCATCTTCGTTATCTTCTCCATCTTCTTCTTGATTACAATTAACATTTTCACTTTCGGCATTGTCTGTCAATGATTCCAGCTGTTGTTGCTCATCTTGTGTACCCATCATGTGCATTAGTAGTTCCTCGGGCTTCAACTCGTAAACAGAATTGACGGGATCATTAGCCTTCTTGGTATTCTTCTCTTTGTATAGAGCATCAAGCCGGTTAAAGTACGGACATGTCTTAGCATCCTGTGGTCTTCTCTTGTTGCTTTCTTTAACCTTCTTAAAGTACTTGTTCATGTTCTCCCATTTCTCTTTACACCTCTTTGCACTCCGATTGTAACCAAGCTTTTTCATACCAGTGGATATCTCCTCCCAAAGTGGCCCTTTTGGCCCATTTTCTTGATAATTTACATCGAGATTAGTCCTTAGCCTTATCAATGCCTCAACTTCATCTTTAGGCCACCGAGATGAACCCATATGCTGCATTACACTCTCACCGCCATTACTATTTTCTTGCCTCTCCACAGCTTTCTCTACAGGAACAGGAGTCTCGGAAAATTGTACTGGGCTAGATTGTTCTGAAAACTTCTGCAAGAATGCTAGCACTGCAGCATCCTTAGCAGCTGCAATGGATCTTTCTTGAACCAAAAGCTCACGCTCTCTTTGAATCCTAGCCAATTCTTGCATCTTCCAAGCTTCCTCTCTTGCTATCCTCTCCTGTTCACACTTCTCTATCACCTCTATAAACTTCTTTTGCAAATCTTCTTGCTTCTCTATGACTTCCTTCATCAACCTTTCAAAGAACCCCGTCAATTTCCTCTTCTTCTTCTGTGAGCCGCCTGATTCTTTACTCGATGTAGAGGTGGTAGGATAGGATAAATCCATAAAACTTGAACCTGGATTTTGGATCGAACGTTGGATATCACTTTTTATTTCACCGATTGGGTTTACTTCCATCGCCATAGAATGATTGACTCTTTCTGGGGATGAAAAAGAAATAAAAGAGAGGTTGTTGTCTAGAGCTTCTAATTGATCAAAAAACCGATATGCTTTTCCAGATCGCCCATCTTTGGTTCTTCTATGGTACTTATAGATGTTTTCAAACTTCTCTTTGCATTTTTTCGCATCCCGATTATATCCAAGTTCAGATAATTTCCTGGTATCATCGCCCATATTTTTCAATTTCACTTGAAAACTCATTTACCTACAGAATATATACTGACAATAACACTTCCATAGAAAAAATCTACCGCAATTTAGTTTTCTAAATTTCTTTTTTTTTTTTTATTTTAAGATACAATTCAATCTAACCTTTGCAAATTAAGTAACAAAAAATTTGAGGACACAACAAATTGAAGCTAAATTTCCCTCATCATGGTAAAGAAAACTATAGCTAAAAAACTAAATAACACTTAAAACCATACCTTAATACAGATTAATTCAACAGCAAACCATAAACAGAATGCATACGAGATTTCAAACACATAAAACATTGGCAAAAAGCGTGATTTTAACTAAGAATTTAGAGAACAAACATTTTTATCTCCTTCCGGGAAAAGAGAATTTGTTATGTAACAGTACAAAAAAAGAACCCATAACACCAAAATCTGACCTCTTAAACTTTTGAGATTTTCCTCTGAAACAAACTAGGAATGCAAAAATGAAAAGAACATTGTAGTTGAATTCTCCAAAATTCAACGGTTATCAAATTTAAGCTAAAAAATGTTACCTTGAAACTTCTTTCCACAGAGGAGCTTTGAATCCAGAGTCTTTGAAAGCAGTATCCATATCAGACCTGATCTTCAACAAAGCCAATGTTTCTTCTCTTGGCCACCGGTTGCCGCCAAAGTTCCGGTCGCCATCTTCACCTTTAACTCTTTCCTCCTCCTCCCCACCTCCATTTTCTCGGTTTCCAGTGTCTGAACCCGGATTTTCGGGTAAAGTTGAAGATTCCATGGATTTTCCAGGAAAAAAAAAAAAGAAACGAAATTTTACAGTTGGGAAAATTTGAGTGAATTATGGGGTTTTATGAAACTGGGTAAAACTTGGGTTTAACATTTATGGCGTAAGAAAAAATGGGTTGGTTTGATTTCCTCAAAATTTCTCCTACAAGTACACCGTTTTTATTGGGTTAAGTGGGTAACAATGTTAAGAGAAAAGGGGAGGTGAATTAGGGTTTCTTAAAAGAGATAAAGTGTGTGAGTCGTGCTCACGCGGGGCTCAATCCAGCTAACAGTCATGACGTGGCAGCTTCTCATTGTCCAATTGTGTATCTTCTTTTTGACATTTGTTTGTTCTTACCCTATCTTTATGGTAATCTTTGAGTCAAAAAAAAATGCAGTCTTGATTGAGTATGCATCCTTATTAATTAGGCGTAAATTGTAAATTTGTAAATAATTATAAGTAATTTAATATCAAGTTATGTACATTAACTCGTGTATTAGTTTAAAATATACATGAAAATGAAGGGTAGAAAAGAAAAATTGAACAAAGTTTGTAAACAGGTAAGATTTTGCAGATGACAAGTTTGAATTTGTCTAGACAACCAAATTTCTTTAAAAAGAAAACAGCACCACATAGCCCGCCATTTGCCTTTTAAAATCTCTTGTGCTTTCCCATTTGCCTTGACCCATTTCAAGTTACTACAAAACCCTCAACCAATTCGTTGATTACTCTTAATCAAAATACATTATGCATAAAAGTAGCGGTAGAGTTACACTATTTAATCCAAAGATGTTATTGAAAATAAGAATATAAAAATATGACAACTTGGTATTATGTCAATTTCTTAGATAATGCTCCATGTCATGGTGGTGTTCATAAGGTTATCCACCTATGCATGCTACTTCTTTAGCCAAAAGAAAGTGGGAAAATAAAAAATATTAAAAAGGAAGATTGGATAACTATGAAAATGACAACGAGATTGTTAACTTTTTGGGTGTGGTATATGAACTTTACTTTTTAACTAAGAAAGAGATTAAAAAAACCGGTGTTTAGCCTTTGGACCATAATCAAAAAGTGGTAAATCTAATAGTATGGTTGTATATTGATTACTATGAGACAGGTGTGTAGAATTGGTTTACGTAAATGTGAATTCATCGGGGTCTTTTCACATTCACCTTGCAAGCGAGCAATCATTGAAGAAAAGTAATGTTCTAAGGTTAAATACAATGAAACCCATAAGGTTTTCATAATATTATAGAATGTCAAAAGAATGAAAAAAATACTACATTGAAACCCTTCAACATATATTTTTTTTAAAAAAAGGAATATTACTTTCCAACACCTATTCAACTATGATTATTAGCTTTATAACTATGATATTCAATGATTTTGTAAATTAAAAATTAATATAAAAATTTTAAAAACTCTAGTTTAATAGTTAAGACCATTAACTAAGAAATTTTTTAACAAAATATATTCAAATTTAGTATGAAAAACTCAATACCTAATAATATGATAACAAAATTGACAAAGTAGAGAATTTTAAAATCTTGAATTTGATGAATATTGAAAGATTTTGTGTATTTTTTCTAAAAAAAAATATTTACGAAATTCTTAACTAAAAGATTATAGCAAAAAAATTAAATATAATGCAAAAAAAAAACTCAAAATCTAGAATATAACACAATAAAATAAAAAAATAATTAGTAAAAAAATTAAAATCTTAATTTTAATCAATATGGAGATATTATATGAATTATCTTTAAGAAAGAAGAAAAACGTTCTCACATCACCGGAATATTATGGCATAATTAGGGGCTTAAATGAAAATTTCCCAAAGTAATCTACTACAAGTCGAGTTTTTCAAACAGGAAGGTGGGGAGATTTGTGGTACAGAGGCATATATGCGGAAAAGGTGGACTATGGAGCAATTGATTGCGACCAAACCAAGCCAAGTTGCATAATTCTATGGTTTTAGTTTTGCCGTGTAATTTGGTTCAAAAATATCTTGGATGTATTAAGTTGACCATATAACAATTTAATGCTTCAACGAAAAGATTGATATTGATTTGATTCGTGCATATTATGGAAAGGTAAATTTAAGATTGATGTAATTTCACTTATTATTTTTTAATGTATAACGATAAAACTATTATGTAAAATATGGTCTATGTAATGTAATATTATTTATATAAAAATAATATAAAATTGCATGCAATAATAAATAAATTATAAATGTATAATGGTAATGTATCTTCCCTGAATTATTTTTATAAATTTTGACAGAATTTCGCCTTACAAAAAGGATATTTATTAGCAATTAAAATCTATAAAAAAAATTTAAATGCTTTGAAATATTTTTATTTTATTTTATCAACTAGTTCTCAACATCCACAAACAATCATTTATCACTTAATTATTCAAATACTATTTTGAATTATACAAGTCATTCATCTATATTTACACATACAAAAATACATTAAAACCTCCTCTAATTAGAACCTTCAACTCTCTTTAACTATTGTCTTCAATCTTATTAAAACTTAAAAAATAAGAATGAGTTAATACTCAGTAAATATTTATATATAATAATTTTTTTTTATAATAATGTCTCAAAAAATAATAATTAAAAAAATAAACAATAAATTAAACAATAAACAACTTCAATTAAACAATTACATATATTTTAAAGACATTATTTTTAGGAATTAGCACATTACTAAAAGCTAATGCATTCTAGAAGCGTCATTACCAAGGACCATCAATCCACTTGATTTTTTATTTACATACTTTTACCGTCAAATAAAAATTACGTTCAAAATTACTACTGATTAATTAACCATAGATTTCATATATTATACTTATTAATTTAGTCAATTTATCAAAATAAAAATATTTCAAATATTTCATTAAAATATATAATAACAAAAATATTTTCATCAATTCCAAACTTCAAACACGTAAGATTAAAATAAAATATATGCATTGAATTTTTACTGCTCAATTTATACAATTAATATTCTAAAAAATATTAATCCCAATTTAGTAAATAATTTTTTAAATCAATACATAGAATTAGCTTCAAAAATTTATCTACATGTACCTTAATCTTTAATAAATTTAACATCTTATTTTTTAGTTTTAAAAAATTAAAATCATCTCAATTACGCATAAAAACCTACTTTAAACTTCAAATAATCAATTGCATTATTTTTTTACAAATTTGTTTCCCTCCTAAATGAAATTAATAATAACATTTATTAATCCAAACAATAACAATTTAGTCCTCTATTTATAGCAATTTTCACAACTTATAACTAAGAAATTAGGCATAATTCTAAGGATAATCAAATAAACTCTAAAATATTAATAAATAATAATGACCTTGTAATCAATAATATAATAATAATAATAATGACTACAAGATGATGATGATGATGATGATGATGATGATGATGATGATGATGATAATAATAATAATAAATTCATGAATAGATAATATCAATGAAGTCCTCAAATTATTGCTAATTTTACAAAATAGCTCGAGTCTTTAGTGAATTTAAGATATGATCCAATATAATATTAAATACTATTTTGACCCATTTTCAATTTACGAAATACCAAGATCTTTTGTAATTTGTATTATCATCCAAAATATTTTTAAATATTGATTCCAACATATTTGTGGGGCAAAGACAGCAATTAAACCCTAAATAATTACAATTTTTTGCAAATTTTCTCCTAATCTAATAGTCCCCACCTAATTATTCACAATAATCACTTATTTTATTCATTAAAACTTAATATCTACCTCCAATTATAACAAACAAATCTTTTCTACAAAATATTTAATGATAATTATTAACAAAATTACACTATATCAAAATTTCATTTACTATTATATCTAAAAAAGACTTATTTTAAATAATTTATAACAAAATAAAAATTTTATCAATTATTTTTAATAAAACAATTAGAAATAAAATTAAAATAAAATTAAAATATTTATAACATTTTTAATACACAATTATAAGTGCAAACACACACACACACACACACACACACACACACACATGTACGTATGTGTGTATATATATAGGAAAATTACAAGTGTAAATAAAAATAAATAAAATAAACTTATAAATTAACTTAAATAGTATTAGAAATTGAATCCCCTTTTTCTCTTTCTTGTCTCTACTTTCTCATTCACCAAACGAAAGTGAAACTCTATTTTCCTTTTTTTTTTTTTTAGTTTGGTTTTCAATAAGTCTACTCATCATCTCATGCCACATGCATTGTATGTTAAAATTTTGTTCTCTAAAAGACAACTAACCTACATGCACCTGGACATTAAGAAATTTTAACTAATGTATGGGTAGGCAAAATCAAAAGCAATCTTATCTAGTAAGAAAGCATAAATGGGCTTTGTTCTTGTTATTGGGCTTAACTTTATAATTATAAATCTTAGACCTTAAAAATTGTTTTTTAACTAATGTACAGGTAATATTTTATATACAATTAAAATATTTGATAAAAATTCACATTTAATTAATTATTAACATTTATTAGTTATTCATAACATTTAATTATCAATTATTTTATTTGATTATTATGATCACACAACACTTTAAATTTAAATACACCCTCTATAATATAAGCTTTATTTATTATAGTTTTGTTGATACTTATTTTATATGTTAAGGTGCCAACTAGTGATTCACATTTTTCAAAATTTTGCTTGTTGATGCGAACAATTTGATCACTCATTCCTCCCTTGGTCAAGCTATTGATGCCTACAAAACAAAAGGACAATCAAGGGTTTTAATTTTTCAGTAAAAACTTTCCGATACCTAAGTTAATGCATAAATTTTTTTGGTATTAATTTGGCAAAGTAACGGTTTTTTTTTTTCTTTAGAAAAGTTTTTCTTACATTGTTTTTTTAATTTACCTTATTTTTATAAATTGCTCACTAGTTTGTATCTTAATGAATTTCTTGTTTCATATTCTAATTGAATTTTCTTTTATCTTATCCAAAATCCTCTTGATATCGCATTCTTTAATTCTTTAAGTAGTATTAAGATTATGATAGTAAGAGTTTTATTAGAAAACTTACTTTGAAGAGTCCTTAAGGGTGTGTTTAGTAGCATGTACTGAACCATATTATTTTATATGTATTGAATTGGATTGGACTATAATGTATTGAAAAAAAATTGTACTATATTTGGTATAATATATATTGTACTATATATTACATTATATTTTATTATATATTTAATATTACAATTATTATGTTACAATATATTTTATATATATGTATATATATTGTATTATATTCATAAAATAATAAAATTTAATTATTAAACAATTAATTTTCAACATGCAAGTTTGACCCTATGGGAGTGTGTGCGTCTCGATAATCCAAAGAAAGCGACCTTAAATTGAGCCATTTTATAGTGCAATTCAACTTGAAAAATTAACCATACATAGGATTCTAACCATTTAATGCAATCTACTTGTTTTATCTTTACCAATGCAAGCCACCAAGCACACCATAAAACTCTGAGGCTTTTTTGGTACTTAGACTAGAAAACATAAACTTGTCCTCAAATTATTACTTTGACCTCTGATGGACACCTTGACCATACATGCCACCCGAGATCATATGCATGGGATATGCTGATGACTTGATCAATGAGCCCTTCTCATGACATAGCTAGTGAGAAATATCATGTATTAATAATAGTCCCCCAATTTTCAATACTAATGAGTTTTGAGTTTGGTATTGAAAATTTTATCGTTTTACAACCCACTTGGAATTTATTTGTGTAGAAGGCATTCTTTTCTCCCTTCAATAGTTAAAGTTAATACTATGTTCACATATTTGATGATGAGCATTTAGGTTTGTTTCTCATATCTAATAGGTTGCGTTAATTCAGATCATACTTTTAAAATTTAAAAGGGTTTGTAATACTGATGGTAGTATTTAATATTATCTTTTTATCTTTTGTATTAGTCAATTGTGCCACTTTTAATTTCTAACACAACACCTCTAATCTAATCAACGCCTGGCATGTGGTCTCATCTCACCCCTTCATACCTCAATGACTTAGATTCAATCTTCTCGAGTCGTATATAAAAGTAAAAGCTTTCTCTTTCTTCTTCATTTTCTTCCATTTGCACAATTCTTGCTACTCACAACTTTCTCTACATTCTTATAAAGTTGTTGACATTTTACAATCTAGTTCGGCAAAACTTCACAATTTTGAGATTGTTGTTACTTCTCCGTTTTTGAAGGTTGGTACCACTAATTTTTTTGTTTCATTTTTCATAGTTTCTTGAATTCTTATTTCTTGGTGGTTTTGGCTCATTTTGCTCTTGGTTGAATGCATTATTTTTCTACTTATATTGCTACTCTTGTTGTACTATTTATATTTAAATACATAAACACAATTGCACTATTTATGTTTAAATGCATAAACACTTTTTGAGACCAAGATGATTCTTTTTTACCTTATTTTACTCAAGGCCTTCATAAGAACCATCACCTGAATATACTTTGTTTGATGATTTGCATTGTCTTGGCTTTCCTAGTTGGCCTACCTCGCATGTAGATGTTTAATGTAAGATTATATTGCCAAGGCTTATCCAATCAATACTCTGACCTACAAATGTTTAATTAAGAAGTTTCTTCTACTTTATCCCCTATTAGTGATAATATTTTGAATGAGAAGAATAATAGGATGAGGCAGAGGGAACTCTTTAAGACTTCTTTCTTTATTAGGCATATCAAATTTGGCATCCTCATGGGAACCAGTAGATACATGAACCTTAGAGTTTTTGAGGAAGTCAAACATTCTTTGAATATTAGAAAATCTAAGGATGATAGTCCTTTTCTTGCACCAACCTATGAAGAGCTTAAGAGTGCGAGGAGATTTGTTGGTAAAACTTTCACCAATTTTCCTATAGAGAATTAGTTCTTTTTTAGAAAAATAACAATCCCTATTGAGATGGATTGGTACATATATGCTCTTATCGAGCAAGATTTAGAATGATTGAGGTTTATTGATACATGATAATTTCTACTAATAATGTCATCAGCATGTCCCATGCATATGGCCTCAGGTGGCTTTTATGGTCAAGGTGTTCATTAATGGTCGAAATAATAACCGAAAGACAAGTTTATGTTTTTTAATTTGATTAATAGAAGAGTCTTAGACCCTCAAGGACTTTTCAGAGTAAATTTAATAAAAAGACTCTTATTATCAAAATTCTAATATTACTTAAAGAATTATAAAAAGTGGTATTAAAAGGATTCTAAATAAATTAAAAGAAAGAATCCTATTAAAATATAAAAGAAAAACTTTATTAGGATACAAATAAGTAAGCAACCCATAAAAAGAAAGTAAATTGAAAAAATAAGGTAAGAAAAACTTAACTAAAGAAAAATAAGACATTACTCTACCAAAATAATATTAGAAAACATTTGTACTAATTTAAGTAGTGAATGATTTTTTTTAGAAAGTAGGTGCTTCTAATTGTTTTTTTTTTTTAACAAGCACCAATAACTTTAAAAATTATTTACATTTAAATCCTAAAATACCTAAGGGAGTGAAGGGGTAGGGGGTTGAAAGATATTTATGTAAAAAGTTAACAATTAAAATTAACAAATTAAAAACATTAAGATTTATTATATTCTAGATGAATTAAAAAATAAATAAATTTCTAATTAATCAATCTAAATTTATCACAAATAAATTTGAATAACAAATCTAATTAGTAATTGAAGTAAATTGATACAAAAATTTGTTATTAAAGGAAACTTTATGAAGAAAATCTTCACATAATAAAAACCATTTGAGCTAATACTATTAGCCATAAAAATATTTAACTAGTAAAAAAAACTTATAAATAATGATATTTTATAAGAATCTTTATAATTTAATCTCGACTAACTCCTTTGAGTAAATCACTTTGAGTTATTTTATTTTTAAAATTCTAAAATCTTCTTTTTTAATAAAATTTTTAAACAATACATTTACAAGGTTAGAACCTCTAGTTACCAACAGTAATTAAAATTTTAAAAGTTTCATAGTTAAATTGTAGAGAGAGAAAATTTTAAAAATTATCAAGAAAAAAATATCCGAGTAAATCTCACTCACAATAATATAATTTGTATTTTCTCTTAAAAAGAATAATAGGTAATATTTTTAAGAAACTATAAAGATGAAATATCTACTTAGAAAACTCAAAAATCCTTAAAAATAGTGTTAAAAAACACAACATGGAGTATTTATATTTATGCATGGGTGCTCAAGCGGATATCAAGCACAAGTTAAGTGAGCCTTCCAAATAATAAGGGCATTCAAACAAAAATCGAGTGAAAGTTAAGCATTGAGATACTATTCATTATTGTTCATCAATACTGTATGTATACTATTCATCTCGCTCTAACTAGAGTAAAGTAGAGATCATGCCTTAAGCTTTAAGGAATGGCCAATCGAGTGTTAGCTGAGCATCAAGTATTGTTCATCAGATACAGTTCACATAACACTTTTGGGTATTGTTTATCAATCATTATTTGTTAAATTCAACTATTTAATATATAGAATGAGCCAATATAAAATATGAGCTTAACAAATTTGACCGAAAAAGAGGACTAAGTGATCAAATTATCCACATTAACAAGTTCAGTTTCAAAAAAAGTTAGTTCCCCGTTGACACTTAAATATGAAAAATAGGAATCAACAAGATTGAATACAAATTATCACATAAATATATCATTTTCTCACAAAGAAAAAATAAAAATGAACCATGACAAAAACTCATTCAATCAATTAAAGTGAAAAAATTTAAAAAAAAAAAATAAAACTAATGAAAACATATGATGTAGTTTGTATACGCTACATTGTTTAATTGTTTAAGTATAATATTAGTCAAACTTGCACGTTGATTAAAGATATGGATAAGGGAAAAGAAATTAAATGAGCAACTCATGGATTGTCAAGTGATTTATGATTATCAATTAATTGCTTACTTAAAACTCCTCTTCTTTGGTGCTTATAATTGCATTTTTAACCTTAATCATATTTTTACTTGTCAAATATTTTGTTAGTAATTTCATTTTTGGTGATTTTAAGTATTATATAAGTTGGCAATCATATGATTTCAAGCTTTGTCTATAAATTAATATTTTTATTCTCTACAAATTATTTTATAAAATAATAATATTTTTTTAAATAATATTATGCATTTTAACTTTAGTACTACATTTTTCAGCTTCTTAAATGATTTATTATCATCTTTTAATGTGCACTAATAAAAGACATGGCATTTGATATAGAAAGCTCAGAGTGATTAGTTCGAAAGTTTAGTATTATTTTACATAAATAACATATTTTCTAATATTACAAATACTATTTTTTAATATTTTATTATAATTATTAAATTTTTTGTTTAATGATGTAATTTCTTGTAATACTTTTAAAATTTATGATTATATTTAAAAGAAATTAAAATTTGAACAAAAAAGTTAGAAAATGTACGGTATTAATTTTTACTTAACAACACCTTTTGGATCCATTGAAGCATGTTGGACCGTAATTGTTTAGGTCTATCAAGCGCATGATTATTGTAGAACTAATGTTAGCCCATGGAGTGTTTTAAAATCTAAAAAGAATAGTGGGCTTTCTAGGCAACTAAAATAGGATTGTGTGATTTTAACAGGCACACGCTTGAAACCTAGAGGTAGAAAGAAAAGTGTAGAGTTTAGAATCAAGGACAAAGGGAAGATAGAGATGAAGGTGACAAAAGAACAAGTTCAATCTACTTTGACTTCTAAATTGAACCCATCTCACCTTGTAAGCTCTATTTACGATTTTTTTCAATTCTTTCCTATTTTGCTTCCCTTACCATTTCTTGAATTGAATTATTAGTAAAACACTTGTAATGGAAAAATTAGAATATGTGAAAAAACTGACTTGGTTTTGATTTTGTCTTGCATGGTTGTAACTTGTAAGCTTAATTATATGTATTCTCAATAGTTCATGAATAATCTTAAAACCCTTTATTTGATCAGTGAATACTCTTATATGGTTTTTTTATTAAAAAAAATATTTAAGGTATGGTTTTGTAAATGAAAGTTTATGATTTGGAAATTTTCTCCTTGGTTAGAATTGGTTGCTTTACAAATTTTTTAATAAGTTCTTCAAATTTCTATTTTTGAATCAATTATCTTACAGATGGTATAAACATGAGATGTATGATTGGCTGTTTCGTTCTTCTTGAAACTTTATGCACTTTTAGATAGGGGAATGCAATAGTTATGTGCTCATCTACTATCATTTTGAAACTCTTTTCATGTTTATCATGCTTAGTATAAAAGACATATTCTAGGTAACACACTAACTCCGAGTATTGCTTCATTTGTGTTATGTTTTGTTGTTGTCACGTCTTCTTTATAATGTAGACATTTTATATGTTTTTGGTCATTCTATGTAGGGATAATATTTTGGTGCTTCGTTTTATTTGAGAGTTTTGGAATTGTCTATTTCACTTGGTAACAATAGGATTGTTATAATTGTAGGTGAGTTCTTATTAAACCATATTGTTTCAAACATTGGCATGCTAAGCATTGTCTTCATAACTAGTCCTCATCATCACATTACGTGGCATTTCACAACATGATGGAAAATCTAATGATGCATTGCAAAAGTATTTTGTTTATTTTATTTTGTGACATGGTCCCCAACTTTAATTTTATTGAGTTGTGAATCTTTAATGTACATAATAAATGATATTACCATTATGATATGCTTTTGAATTTACTTTCACTTGAATACTGTCTTTACTCGTAACTCTTCAAAATTTCTATCATCATAACTTATTAAAACGTGATTGGCTGCACTCAGACCAACATCAGAGTAAAAAAATATTACTATGACTTTTTATCCATGAAGTTGACATTCTTTCTTAACAAATTAACCATTCAATTGTTTGCGCTTCAGGAAGTGATTGATACATCTAGAGGGTGAGTTTTTTGTACAAAATAAATTTCTTTTTTTTATAAGCTTGTTTGCGCTTCAGGAAGAAAAATTGACAAAAAACAAATCCACACCCTCTCCATAAAGAAAAGTTTGACCCCAAAGCAGTGGAAACAACAAGAGTCCGAAAAATCTAATGTTGCTACTTAAAAGATGCTTCTCAATAGTTCTTATGTCAGTACAGGCTTAATATAGCTATAGTCCACAATCCAATATCGTTCTTATGTTTGATGAGTATGAGTTGTTAATTTATGATGCATCATTGAAAATGGACGAAACAGTGACATACATTTTCTTTTGAGAAAGAAAACTTTATTAGTCTTTTAATTTTTGGGCCTAACATTAGTGTGATTTCAGTTTGTTAGTCTTTTAATTTTTGGGCATGACATTAATGTGATTTCAATGTCATGCTATTGTGGCATTAGTATTGTGCAAAGCCACCACTACATATGAGTTTAGTTTACATAGCATAAAACTGTGCATAAAAATGATTTTATGATCGATGACTAAGACAAACCATTATTAGATTTTAGCCATTTGCAATATTTTTAATTGATTTGATTAAATAACAAAGTTAGGCAAGTGATTTATGGAATGTTTGGAGTGGCAGTAGGTAATAACTAGTTGTGTAGTTGAAACTACAATGGTTGTAAAAAAATAATTATCTTTTCAATTAAAACCCATAAAGCGGAGCCAAAAGTTTAAAAGGAAAAGATGCAATCTCCAAATCCAAAAGGTTGCCCCTCCATTCTTGGATGTCCTCAACCATGGCAATTGCATATTGAACTTTCTTGTTGGCATGTAAAATTTTTTAATACAAAATTAGAATTTAACTGAAACAATACATAAAGGAAGAATGAGTAAATCGAAGGACAGCACTCTTAAGACTTGCTACACCTCACCATCGGGTTTCATGTGTTTGATATTCTGGCAAGAAGGAATCTCCTTGTAAACTTTATTTATTATTTATTCTATTGGCAAGTACTAGTGGCTTTGTACTTCTCTTGTCTTAGCAGTTCAATATGATAAGGTATTCATAAACTTTCTCATTCTCTTAATGGCATGTGAACTCCCAACCACATGTTTTTAAAACCTATCCTCTTCTAACTTTAAAATTGTAAAAAATTATATAAAAAATATTTTATTAAATATTATATGTGATGTATGAACTTTTATAATACTATGAAAGATAGAAAGTCTATATTCCAATTTTCACCTAATCAATTGGTCAAGACAAATAGTTTAGTAACGCAGACGTTTCAGTAAACAAGAAAATATAAATATCCCCAGATCCTGAGTTTTCTTTCTTATTCCTGGCCATGAACCTAAGTTTCATTATTTTCTTGTCTGAAAAACAACAGAAACTAAACTACTTATGATTGGATTAATGGACATTAAGCTTGTCCAACTGCCATTCCTAGCTCGAAAGTTCTTCCTCCAACAAGCAACAGAACCACAAAAGTGATTAAATCTCATAGATTAATCCCTGCCCCACATTTATGTGCTAAAAGCACAAGCTTAAGGTTCATTTCCACTGCTAAAGTTGCTGAGCAAGGTAGTTCTGGCTTAGTTGGGGATAGCAAGGAAACATTTATACAGATCAACACACAACTTTTCCAAGCTCTTCAAGGTATGCCCACTTCAAATTTAGCCTTCTGTTAGACAATGAGATTCAATCAACTATTCAAATTGTGTTCCATCTATGTGTGTTAAAAGAATCAATAGAGGAATTTTTTGGGTTCCATCTACAAAAATATCTGAGATTGAAAGTTTTATCGAGTTGCTAGAATCTCAGAATCCAACTCCAGATCCTACTGTAAATTTAGACAAGGTAAAGTTTAGACTTAAGTGGTTTTTGAATTGTGTTAAGTACAGTTATGTTTCTATAATTGGTAGGTAGGTGGATGCTGGAAACTTGTGTACAGTACAATTAAAATACTGGGTTCTAAGAGAACAAAGCTGGGATTGAGAGATTTCATCACTTTGGGAGATTTTTTCCAGACCATTGATATTGCCGAGATATGGCAATTCTCACTTGATTTTGATCCTTTCACTTTATAGTGAAGTGCCTCTTCCTTAAATAGCTTTACATGTCATTTGCTTTTTGAATCAAACTTTTGGCATCAGTAAGGTTATCTAAGAATTAGAATTTGTGTTCATCATGTTTTGAATTTCTGTGTATGCTGAATTTCAATGTTTGGTGATGTGAAAATGGAGGGTAAAGCAGTTAATGTGATCAGGTTCAATGTGAGGGGACTGAATCTGTTGAATGGGCAGCTGACAATTTAAGCGTCATTCAAGATTGCATCTAAATCATTTAAAAGCTTCAATACTTTTTGGTTGAGTTTTGTACTTCTTCTCTTTAAACTTACTGTCTAACTTTTCTGGAAGTTGAATTGTTGTTTTCTGCCCTGAATTCTGCAGAGAGTTGAGATAAATTATGACAACTCGACAATTACTCCCGAACAGGTAAGAGTCCTTTATAAACAACCAACTCTCACAGCTGCTTTCATTAATTTCTTTTTAAAGCCTTCTTTGGGATTGAGGTGCTGTAGTTTCTAAGCTTCATCTACTGTGGGATAAAACACATTAAGGTGCTGTAGTTTCTAAGCTACATCTGCTGTGGGATAAAACACTTAACTGTCAAATATAAGTGGTAAAATGGAATCACTATCTGTGGTAAGCGTCAAAGTGAGTGGACTTTACTAAAGTTTGGTGTTACCAAACATAACAACTACTGCTTTGGAAATCAAATAGAAGCACAATAGTAAGTTCAAAGCATATCCCAAGTCTATAAATACAAAATCAGAGAGAATTGTGGCCTTTTGGGTGATTCCGACAGCAAAACGGTGCAGGCTGAGTAAAACTTCGCAATATCTTACTTTGTGGTATATTCTCACTCCCCCAAGTCTATACACACAAAATCAGAGAGATGACAAAGGCAATATCTTCATATTAGAGAGATCAGAAGAAGAAAATGCAGCATCATGATCAAACTTATTTGCCACAAATTTCCCAGGAACTATGAAGCACGACTACTCTATATTGCTCCAATTATTCAAGATTTGTTTGCAAATTTTTCAAGTCATTCAAACTGACAATTGTTTTAGGCAGCATTCGGACACAGTGAAAGCAGATTACAGATAGTAGTAAAATTTCTGTTTTCTGAAGTTCTGTGTCGAATAAACGTTGCAAGTTCTGTAGTTGCCAACATATTCTGCAGTCTTTCTGAAGAAAAAAAAAAAAAAAACCATCTTAAAATAGTGATGCAGTGAATAATATAACCACGTGTACAAAATCTGATGAACAATGTCGTGTTACTAATCGGATAAATAAATTTGGATAAACAGTACCATTTCAAATTATCCTTGTCATGCTTGAGTTTGTGTAATAAAAATAATACAATTGTTCCCTCTGATGTGGGACTAAATACCATTTGATTTCTATATTCCTTTTATCTTGGCTCATGGGCTCGTCATCCTATAGGCTTTGATCTTCTACATTGAACGATCCATACCGTTCTGCTATGTACCAGCGGTCTGTAGCAATAAGCGTAATCCTCATATTGCTAGTTCAGACTTTGTTCAAGAGTTATGGCATCAAGAACACCCACACAACACAAGTTGCATGTGAATTGTGTTATTAAGCATGAAATTAAATGAGGAAACAAATAAGCTTATATAATATTACAGCGTTACAATTTGAAATTTTTACTTTTAAATAAAAAAAATTTACTATTTCTCTCAATAATTTAAAAAAATTATTAATTTTAAAAATATAATTATAATTTTATTGGATTAACATTGCACGATACGACATAATATGAGTTATTAAATTCTATAAGACTGATATTTAAAATTTATGACATAATACGGCGTGAAAAATAATATAAATTAGAATTTTAAAATATGCTATAATTTACATATTCTATTAATTCACTTGTTTAATCATGGGTCACTTAATACCTATTTCTTATGGGCATTTTGTTATCATATTTAGGTCCATGTAATCGAAGCAAGGCTTGTTGGACAGCAAAACTTTACCCAAGCGTTGTACATGAACTTCGGAAAATTATTCCCAGCCATTGTACATGAACTTAGGTTAATAATTCAAGTTAAACATATTGTGTTTGTAGATGTGACCCATTTGATTAATCATATTAATAATTTAAGCATTTTTATGATATGATTATTAAATAAATTAAGAAAATTTGTATGACAAATTTGATATATTTTTAATATATTTTAATTTTTTTTAAAATAATTGTAATAATATTTATTTTCATACGTTAACATAAGAAAATTAACAAGGGTAACGACAACGACAATAAAGATGAAGTGCAGTGCATGCGCCTTGAGCATTTGGTCCGAACTTGGCCTTACATGCTTCAAAACAATTCTCAGCCACACAAGGTCCTGTTGGAGTCAAGACACCTTCACAAGTTTTAGCATCCACCACCATTTGCTCATTTCCTACAATAGCATCAATATCAGTAATCGTGATCACGATAATAATAATAATATGATAAAAAAAAAAGATGAATCATAATATTCTTATAATTTTTATTGATTTACAAACAGATGGATCAATGTTCATGTAAGCATTGGAGGAGAGTGGGAAAATATTGAGATGATGAGAAAGAAAGAGACTAGAATTTTACCTGTAGTAAGAAAGAGCACAAGAAAGAGAAAAATAGTGATTGAAATTTTCTTCATTATTTCTCTTTGATTGAAAGAAGTTATGGTAAAATATGATTGCTAGATGAAAGGCCATGAATATATAGCCATGGTAGAGAAAATCAATGGAGATATTGTAACGTACAATTTGGTGCTTATATTGGGTAACAAAATTTTGGCAATTAATTATGTTCTAGTTTTGGTAATACAATTATAGGATGTTCTAGGTTTGGTAATTCATTTGTAGGATGACTACATGCTATTTATATAGTATTGAGAATATGGAATATATTGATTTACTTACTATTATTTAGTTTTGATAACGTGGAAATGCTAAGTTTGATAAAAAAAATATTTTTTTTTCTTTAAATTGAAATCTAGGATTTGTTAAGTCCTTTTCATATCTATGATTTTAAATAAATTGAATTTTCACATTGTCGTAACTTTTATTTTTTTTCTTTTTTGCATAATAAAATTTGTAGGCACTACATTGAAAATTGTTATTTATATCTTTTGTATTATTCTAAGGCTTAGAAAAATTAGAGAATGAAAATAATTATTGTTTTTATAACAATAATATTTTAATTTATCTTTTTTTTTTTCGCTTGTCATATTATTTTATATTTATTAAATATAAAAAGTTTGATGAGAAAAAAATAATGAATTACAATAACATTAAAAATGGTTAATAAAACTAATAGTATTAGTAAATTAATGCATTTGGTAAGATATTAAATTAATTTTTATATAGAAAAAAAGAAATTAATTACCTTAACTATCAATCTAATGATTATTAGTTGTATTGCAAAAATATAAGTGGAATAAGGATTTATTAATTTAAATATAAAAAAATTAGCATATATATATATATATATAATACATAGATGGTTGAAAAATGTTGATCCTCTTTTTTATATTTTCAAATTAAAAATTGATTTATTAGTCATAGAATATGATGCTAATTTATGAAGTTCAAACTTAAGAGAAGCAAATACAAACTCTTAACACATATTAGATTATATATTTAAACTATATATATTAATGATATGTAGCTATTTTTTCTACAATAGAATCTAATTTCTATAATTGAAAATTAGACTGCAACAATATATATTGGTGATTTTTAATTATTTGGATTAAAAAATTGAAATTCCCCTATAATTAAAATCTAGTTACTATAACCAGACTATATTGTTACTTTTGTCACAAACTTTTTGATTATATTCCTAGTCAACTCATTTCCTTTAACATTACTTTGCTGTGGATTCTATCTATTACCATGTGAATTTTTAATTTTATTGAAATACTAAATGTATGCATGTTAGAACATAATCATTGAAAACTTAAAAAAAATACTAAAATATAATTATATACAATTATAGAGATTTTTTTTAATAAAAATAATTATATTTGATAATAAAAGATAAATTACATCTTTAAGAAGTTGTTGTTGATTATCAAACGAAAAAATTTAGATAAAATTGACATACCATATTATTTTAATACAAAAATTTTAACATGTATATATTTTAATTAAAATTAACTAATACTGTCAACCTTTAACTATATTTCATGAATCACGTATGAACTAATTAAATTTGTGCAAGCAATTCTTTTGGGTTGCAACTTGAACATTTTTTTTTTAAATAATATTGTAATTGTTTTTATTTGTATTTAATGTCAAAGGCCCAACGCAATAGCAGAAATTAACGTGGGTAAATACAACCGCAATAAAGAAGAAGTTGAGTGCATTTTCCTGTATGATTTGGTCCAAATCTGTACTTACAAGCTTTATCACAAGTAGCATTCGTGCAAACATTGCCTCCAATTGGAGTCAAAGCCCTATTACAAGTTTTAGCATTCACCTCGTTACCTACAATAACCACAACAAGATATATGTCCAGAATTTAATATCTCCTTATAATTACTACAACATTATTTACAAAACCACAAATACAAAAAAGCATATAAATTACTTTAAACTGTTATGTTACATAATACAATATATCCATGATCATGTAGGCATTCGATTATAGTAATAATAAGAATGATATGGAATTTGAGATTAAAATTTTAGCAATTGTAATGAAGAACACAAGAAAAAGAATGATAAAAGATGAAATATTCTTCATAATTTATCTTTGATTGATATGAACAAAGCTATGTAATTGTTTCTACTCAATATGATTGTTAGATTGTGGGCATGAATTGATAAATTATTACACGGTAGACCATTAATCCATTAAGTTTTTTGGAAGATATGATT
>CP135536.1:7264588-7312135 GCA_032402905.1 Khaya senegalensis
GTATAATTTATAGTTATTTTGCGCAAGTAACTTCGGTTAAGTTTAATGGTTGTTTCGTTATATTTTTAAGAATATGTTATTCATTGTTGAGAATGAAAAATATATTTAATTGTATATTTTATAAAATTTATTTTAAAAAATTAAAAAACATCTTTTTAAATATTGTTGGAGATATATTCTCAAAATTAATTATTATTTTTTATTTAAAATAATTAATTTGCTCGTTTTTTAAGATAATACTAAATGCATTCTCAATACTTATTTTTAACATGTCATAATCAAACATATTTTTTATTTTTAAAATATTATTTTTATAATTTTCATAAAATACTTTCTTAAATAGGTTTGCAAACGTACCCTTAATATGCAAGAAGTGGCATAACTTGAAAACTACAGAATTATGCCCTTTGCTTAAATTTATAGATTATAATGTCATTATGTTATTTATAGCAATAATAATAATAATAATTTAAGATAAAAAAATAAAAATAAAAAAGAAATCATTTGCTTTGCTCCCCTGCTCAAACCGCAAACTAACATCTAACATCACCGCCAATCTCGGCCCCTCTTCCAATTTTTGAGTTGCTCTTACCATAATTTCTTTCTTTTTTCTTTAGTTTCTTTTATTAAAGCAACACCTCCGCAGAAACTTGCGGCCAAACTTACAGCCTGTGACACCTAATACCATAATCTCTACAGCGATACAAAATATAATTTAAAATTTTTAATAATAATAATAATATTACAACAACTGATACTACTACTACTACTACTACTACTACTACTACTACTAAGATTTAGATTTGAATTTTATTAATTTCCCAAAAACATTTTTTAAAAACACTTCCAATCTGCATCCTCTGTCGGTCTGTCTATCTATGTGTCTATTGTCTCTTTCCACAGAACGAATGTCGGAAACAACTAATTAACACCACCCTTTTCAACTCCTCTTCTTCCTCCCTATAAATCACCTATATTCTCTCTCTTTCTCTCGTCTTTCATTCGTTAATTCTTTCAAATTCTTACGTTAAAAAGAATTAACAAAAAAAAAACAGACAAGCTTTTAAGACAGAGATTTCATTTTTTTTTTTTCTTTCCGATAGAAAAATATGGGAGCTTGTGCAACTAAGCCTAAGGTTTTGAAGGGTGAAGAAGCTGAGGCACCGCTGCCGGCTCCGGAGTCTTTGAAGGAGGAGTCTGCACAGACGGTGCCGGATGAAGCAAAGGAGGTTGCTGTTGTTGAAGAAGATGGTGCTGGTGAGAAGAAGAAGGTTGAAGAAAGTGATGATCAGACTGCTGCTGCAGGTGAAGAGGCGAAGGAAATTGTTGAAGATGACAAAGCTGATGATCAAGAAAGCAAGTCTCGATCCCTCAGTAACTTGTTCAAGGTGATAATTTGTTAATGTGGCTTTTGTTTTTTCATTTTTGAAATTTTTTTTGTTTTGATGATTATTCTTTTTGAAAACGGAATATTCCATTATTTTGTTCCCAAAAACATGTTTTTGTTGCCAAAAAGGTGATTGCTTTTGGAACTCTTTTTCTGAAAGCTGCGAAATTTTTGATTGATTTTATTGCAAAAGTATATATCTGAAGCAACCACTATTTTTTTTTTATGTATATTAATGAAACTTTATTTGAATTTGGTTGAATTTGTATTGGTGTTTGCTAGTGGATCTAGTATGGTTTCTGATGAATTCTTTCTTGATTTCTGATGAACTAATTTGTTTTTATCAAAGTGACCATAATTCTTCTTAATATAAACAAATCTGTTATTCTTATCTCTTTATCATTGCCCGGTAAATTATAATTCATTGAACTTGTGGATGCAATCAATCCCAGCACCATTTGGCTCCCGAGAAAGTGAGAGAAAATAATAGTAAATAGGATAGTTGTCTTATGATTCTTCTTGTTTTATTTATTATGCTTTAATGGTTTGCAATACATAAAAAAGAGTTATATTTTCAAATATCTTCACAATATATCCATGTAAAAAGTTGGCAATTTATGCCTTTTTTTCGCCAGCAAATTCAGAAAAATTTTCAGTGAAAAACTCATTAATTAAATCCAACTTCTGATTTCTCTAAGTAGAATACTCATATGTTCAACTTTATTCAAGCTGGCCCATGTCTTTTTGCCTGTATAATAATTTTTCGGCGTACTTGTTTTCACTCAAAAGATAACATTTTTCTTCGGGAAAATTTTCTCAGATTTCTGTCATTCTTTGTTTTAACATGATGAACATAAAAGTTAAAAAAATTTCAGAATCTCTTAGCATTGTGTTGAGGAATCGGTATCTTCGATATTAGTCAGTCTCTCGATTATATCTCCATTCGGTGACAAATGAAGAGGTCTTAGTTTAAGGACCCACCAGTTGTTTGTTTTCTCTTTGGTTTTTGTTTCTGGCAGCAACATTTTGTGGTTATATTTTCTTAAAGCATTGTCTGGCTTTTAGACTTTCTTAATTGTGTCTTCTTGTTCTCCATGTGAAAGAGAGAGAGAAATTTCGACCATTTTATTATCATGAATGTGAATTGAATTGAATGATTGAGACATGCAATTGCAAATCGTGTATGACCATGAAGCCATATTGTTGAATTTTTTTGACAGCGGTTTCTTCAAAATTTAATTGTTGCACGATCTGTATGCAATCAGCCTGGACATTTCAAAATATACTGCTTGACCGGATTGAAAATGACTATTGCGAAAACATAATATTCGGATGTGTATATGGTTGGTTGGTTGGTTGGTTGGTTGGCATTACAAAATTGCTGAATTTATGGCCTATGCGTGGTCGATAGTATCAAACATCCACAAAAGACTATCATTACTAGTTGTTGGGGGTCATCTAATTTCTTATGATTTAACTGACACCATTATTGCTGTCGCATGGTCGGTTGGTTTTTGGATCATATTCATTCACATCTTCCTACAACACATATTAATTTATTTATGTCTGTCATGTCTTTAATGTTTAGCCAAAAATTAGTATTAGTCAAACAATTTTGTCGCAAAATTTTTCAATGTCATATGTTATGAGAGTAATTTAAGTGTCACTTGGATTTTAAGTACAAGTACTTGCGATGGTTTGCAGAATGATGGAGGAAAGGAATCAACTGAAGCTGAGAATGCTTCTTCAGAGCCGGCGAAAGAAGAAGAATCAAAAGAGACCGAAAAGCCTAAAGAGGATTCCGTAACAAAACAACCAGAAGATGAGAAGACTGAAGTTTCGGTTGAGAGGACCCCCGCCATGGAAGTTGTCAATGCTCCTGGACAGACTGCTGCAGAGAAAACAACTGAAGCTGCCCCGGCTATGGAGACCGAAACCAAAGAATCTACCGAGGAGAAAACAGAAGCAACGGAACCATGGGAGAAGAAAACAGAAGCAGTAGAATCAACCGATAAGAAAACTGATGAGGCTAAGTGAAGTTCCGATACAATTTAGTGTCAAAGTGTGATGATATCGAGAAGAGGTAGTTGCAAAAACCAAGTAGTTCACTTGTTTTTTGGGGTTAATTTTGTGAGTGAACTTGTTTGTATTATTATTGTTATTTTTCTTAAATCTCATTCATTTGAAGTTCGTCCCCGTTTAATTTGATTCTGTACCATGATGTGAAACTTATGGGATTGTTAGAATCAAGCAAATGATCATATATTGTTTTTATGTACCATTTATTCTATGTTTTTTTGCTGCTGAATTACTGTTGATGTGTAATTTTTGCCGATTTTGGGGCCTGAAGTACTGAAGAGAGCATAAGAAATTTGTATCAATTATAGTTTTTGATATCAATAAACCAAATTAACGCAGAAAGTCAACCTTACACTGTTAGAAGTCATGGAGTGCGTGTGTGTTGATAAGGGCTGTTCTCGGAATCAAGAGGGGCGTGCTTAGTAAACTTTATGTACCATGGATTGTTAAGTCAGTAAAGTTGTCAAGTACAGCAAAATTTTTGGCTGTTGAGAGCAATTTTTTGGGGCTATATCTCAAGTTGTAGAAAGCCATTTGGGGCGTTTAAGTACTTAATTTGAAGCTCGATATCTTAACTTTTTATTATAATCAACACCTTATTTTTGTGTAAAGCCTTTGGTAACTAATTTTGTTTTATATCTTGGTACTTCATTTGATAAACTTCTCTTTTTTGTCTTCAAGATTTATTTCCAACTCATTACTTTTTTGTTTCTTTCTATTGGAACCAAAAGAATCACAAACTTGATTCACACATTGAAGAGCAATTGGGTAGTGGTCGTTTGTTAACTTGCATCTTTTCTTGACTTGGGTAGTGTGCACTTGTTGATGGATACATTTTGGAAATGGGGTTCAATTTATCTCAATATCAATTAGTGTATAGCATCCTTCACATTTTACCCACAAATTGATGGCCAAGACAAAATAACCAACAAACCTTAGAGTAGTATTTAACATATTTCTACTATGACAAGTAAAGAGTGTGGGAAAGCTTTCTATTATGGGCAAAATTATGGTATAACACCACATATAACTTAGCCATTAAAATGTCTCCATATCAAGTAATATTTGGGAGAGCTTTATTATGCCTAGCAAATTATATAATGGGAAATAACACAATTCATGATGTGGATAACATATTTCAAGCATGAGATGAAGCCCTCAAGGGACTAAAACAAAAGCTTGAACAAGTTAAAGACTAAATGAAAAGGCAAGTAAATAAAGGATGTAGGGAGGTAGAATTTGAAGTTAAAAACTTTGTTTACCTCAAAATCCATCCCAAGAGGCAACTTCATGCTAGTAAACCAAGTACAAACAAGTTAACTAAAATGTACTTTAGGTCGTATGAGATTATTGAACGAATATGGGTAGTAGCCTATCGATTAACATTACCTATAAACTCACAACTTCATCCCGTTTTCATGTCTTTTTGTTAAGGAACAAGTTGGGAGATGAGAGAAGAATAGCCAAGGGTTTACCAAATATCTATAAAAAAGGCCAAATAGGCCAGTAATCAAAAAAAGTCTTAGGCTTTCATATTATCAACCGAGGCCACCATAAAAAATCAGTATGGAAAGTATAGATTTAATGGAATCAATCATCTAAGGATGAGGTTGCTTGGGAAGATTACGATGACATCCAATAATGATTTGTTGACTTTTACCTAAAGGACAAGACAATTCTTTAAGTGAAGGGGATTGTTGAGGTCCTTAAGAGGTAAAAGGAGTGCGAAAGGCAATGAAAGTATTAAGAGTAGTGACGACAAGCACAAGAAGTCCACATAACAATAGAGGCTAGCAAGTGTGGAGAAAAATAACTTGCAGCAGACAATTCAGTGTGCCAAGGCCTCATAGTGCACAATAACATATGGCAAGTAATTCAAGTTATCAAGCGCGTAAGTGCGCAAGCACTAAATAACATGCATGACAACACGCATAAAAACATGCTCAGCACATGCACGTTAACATCTAGTCATCAATGTTAACAATAAGCTACTAATGAGCATCAGTAAGAAATCCTAATAACAACATGAAATCTTTGTGAGAAAATGAGTGTGCTAAACACAACATCAACTTATAACTAGACCCATAACGAGGCCCAATAATAGCCTTAGGGCTTTGGGTTCCTTCGTACAAAAGTGCCTACACTAAGTAGAGCTCTAGCACCATTATAAAATCTAAACAAGCAAAGATTATTAGCAAGCCAACAAATTATAATTTAAATAAGAAAGAATTATTACAAGATAACAAATTGTATTTAAATAGGATTCTTTATTCTTAGTTATAAATAACTTAAGAATTTAACTTAGAGTCAAATAAGATTTCAAAGGGCTACCATCACTATAAATACAATCTTAAACTATGTAAATAAATCATCCAGTAGTTTTATTCAATCAATAACAATTTGTTAGCATTTTTACATTCTTTTTTTTTTTTTTTTCAGTAATCCTTTAAAAGTTGTCTTAGGATAGTTTAAGCTTAGGTTAAGGTTAAGAGTTGTCTTTTTTGCTTAAGATTTTATGTTAAGATTAAGAATCATATTTTTCAACCAAAGTGAGTTGTGAAAGGTTTAAAAGTTATCTTACAATTCTAATATATCTATGTGTGAGTAATTGAATGAGAAAACAAGTTTAAGACAAGAAAACATGAAGGATTCAAGAGAAAAATACTTGGACAGTAAGTTAAGCGAATTTATATGATCACCGTTACCCTTAAATTGTGAAAAAATTTGAGTTTGGTTTTAGCACACCAATAATTGGTGTTTTCATTAAAAGAATTAGTGTGATTATAATATCATCCCAGTATGAACAACAAAAGTAACAACCATTGCCACAAGAATATACTAATGAAGACTTTTCTATAACCAATTGAGGAAAAATGATATCTTTGGAAAAAGACCAACTAGCCTTCAATGAGTAAGTAGGCACCCTAAGTCTCAACAACTTATTTTCATAGTCCATTCTATAGATCAATTGAAGAGAGATATATCCTGAGTGGCAAATCTCATTGGCAAGCAAAACCAAGATGATTTAATAAGGACTAACATACCCCCTTTATAGTTTAAGAGGCTATAATATAAGATTGTAAGACCCTATGAACAAGAGGAGATGACAAATCAAAAGCAACTTCCTTCTTAAGGAAAAGGGAGATTATAAGTTAGTTTAGGTAGTAAAAAAAAGGCCACACCTAATTTTCCAACCAATTATTATGTGGAAGGCAGTGATAAAGACTTACTAGACAAAGAACCATCATCATGGCAACTAAGAAGATTGAGAGGCTATCAAGAGGCAGCATATTGGCAGCTACTGAAAAAGGATAATAAGTCGCAAAATTACACTTTTAGGAACTTCATTAAGCCAAAGGTAAAAATTGAGTTCTTTACTTTTGAAAAAGGAGATCCAATTGAATAGATTTCTAAAGTTGAATTTTTTTTTTTTTTGAGAAGCATGCCATAAAAAGGGAAGAAAAAGTTGAATTTGCTTTGTATCATTTTTGTGGAAGAGCCAACTAATGATGATGACAGCTTAAGTACATTTATGCCCGTGGTGGAAGAAGAATATGATGAATTAAATTTATCCAAGAATTGATCAACTGATTTAACTCTTTTAGCACAATAAATTTTCAAAGATAGTTAGCCAAATTTTAACAAGATGAATCCTTTAAGAATTATCTTGAAGAATTTGAGCAATTAGCTAAACTTATAGGGAATTATCCTAATAATACATTTATAAGCACTTTTTTTTTTATAGTCTTGTATATTAGTTAAACAGAGAAGTAAAGATGAGAGACCTTACTTCTCTTACACAATGTATTTAATTAATTAGACTCATCAATAATAGAAGAAACTTCAATACAGTTAACTCTAAAACAGTAAAGTCTTTTGAAAGATTTTGAAAATCATCACCCGTCAGCAAGGCCGCACCACTAAAAATATAAGAGAATCTTAGATTATCTACTGAGAAGGTAAACAAAATCGAAAAGGAACTTTCTTTCAAATGCAACAAGAGGTAATAAATAGACTACAAGTGCAAAAAAGGACAAGTCAACCTTATAGAATTTTTAAATGATGATGAGTGAGATATAAGCAGTGAAAAAGAGTAACAAGTCTATATTGACAGTAAAAGAGATGCAAATAAAATGAACTCCTTAGAAAACGTGATTCAAGGAGAAATCACCCTCAATGCAATAGGGGTAACAACCAAACCCACTATTATGCGACCATTGGCAATCATAATAGAAAATAATCATTTGTATTGGTGGATGGTAAATCTGCCCACAATTTCATCAATATTAAGCTTACTAAAAAGTTTAGGTTATCACTCGAGAGCATTAAATCATTTGAAGTAAGAGTTGTTAGTGAACAAAAACTTAAATGCTCCCAAGTGATCAAAGAAGTAAAAATTTAGATTTAAGGTATCGACATTAAGGCTAAACTACACATTTTAGCCTTAACAGACTTTGATATTTTGTTAAGCAATATTTGGCATAAAGTGGTGGGTAAAATCACCTCTGATTATATGGTAATGACCATGCATTTCATGTAAAATGGCAAAGAATGCACTTAAAAAGCTTTAACTTTAACTGAGGCACACCCTGATGAGGCTAAAACTATTAAGCACTTTGTCAATATAAGATGTAATGTTATGTAATTCTTTTGACCGCAAGTAATGCAGGCAAGCCATCAAGCTTAACAAGTTATACAATATGAAATAGAATAATTCATGAAGTAGGCACCATAATTTAAGCGTGAGATAAAGCCTTCAAGAGATTAAAATAAAAACCTAAATAAGCTGAAGATTGAATGAAAAGGCAAGTCAGTAAGAGATGTAAAAAGGTAGAATTTAAAGTTAAAAACTTTGTTTACCTTAAAATATATCCTAAAAGGCAACTCTGTATTGCCAAACTAGCCATGACCTAGTTAACACGAAGATATTTTGAGTCGTACGAGATTATTGAAAGAATTAAATAGTAACCTATCGATTAAGATTACCTTTAGGCTTTCAATTTCATCATATTTTTCATGTCCCTTTACTAAAAAAAAAGTTGAGTGATGAGAAAAGAATAGCTGATGGTTTACCATATATTTACAAAAAAAGTCAAAAAAGCAAGCAATAAAAAAAATCTTAAGTTTTTACATTATCAGTCGAGGCCACCATAGAAGACCAATATGAAGAGTACTTATCTGGTGGAATTAATTACTTAAGGATAGGGCCATTTGGGAATATTACAATAATATCCAACAATAATTCTCTAACTTTTACTTTGAGAATAAGGCAATTCTCTTAGAAAAAGGGGATTGTTAAGGACCTTAAAAGTTAAAAGAAACATGAGAGGTAACAAAGGTATCGAGCAGCAACAATAAGCATAAAAGCTTATGTAGTAGTAAAGGCTAGCATGCATGGAAAAAAATAGCCTATAGTGAAGAATTTAGTGTGTTAAGGGGTTGCAGTGTACACCAGCGTGCAACAAGCAATGCAAGTCATCGTGCACGCAAGCACGCAGGTAGGACGTACGAGCAAATAACAAGCTAACACACCTTGCAAGCCAGCACACGTGAGATCACACACTGCAACACAAACATTAACAATTCAGTTAGTGCGTGGGATCCCGCATAACATGCATGATAGCATGCATAAAGGCATGCTCAACACGCACACTCCAATAAACTACTAATGAGCATTAAAAAGAAATCCTAATAATAGTAAGAAATCCTTATGAAAAAATAGGTGTGCCAAATGCAACATCAGTCCATGACTAGATTAACAATGAAGCCTAATAATAGCTTTAGAACCCTGACTTTTTTAGCACAAAGGAGCTTGCACCAAACTGAGTTCTAATGCCATTAGAAAATTTAAATAAGTAAGGATTATCAGTAAACCAATAAATTGTAATTTAAGTAAAATTAAAAAATCTAAATAACCATGTAATCCTTGTTTCTTTATTGATTTGTTTAATGAGTTTTTATGAATTAAGTGTTTTTTATATTGATTCTTGTTTACAAAGTATTTAAATTAATTTCTTGCTAAAAAAGATTATAACAAATTGGTATCAAAGACTATGGAACTAAATAATAGTGAAGGCTTATTAGTAAGAGGAAGATCTAAAAGGAAAGAAAAAAAGAAGAACAATTCTAAAAGATCAAAGTTTAAGTTTAAGAAGAAGAGATGTTACTAGTGTAACAAAGGAAGATATCTCAAAAAAAATTGTTCTAAAAGAAAGAATAAAGGAAAGGAAGTCTAAGAAAAGTAAAGTAATATAGTTATAGAACTAAACTCAACCTTTGATTCAAAATCATCAAATGGAAGATATGAGAGTGTCAATTTTCTAATTGTAACAGATAAGAATCCCAAAAGTCAATGGGTATTAGACTCAAGATATTCATTTCATATGTGTCTATATAAAAATCTATTTCATTGTTAACAAGAAATTAATGAGGGTAAAGTTCTTATGGGAATAATATGGTATTCTTTATTACTGAGATAGGGGATGATAGAATTAGGATGCATGATGGCACTATAAGAATCTTGCAACAAGGGAGACATGTACTTGACTTAAAAAATGAATTTAGTTTCATTGGAAATGTTAAATAATCAAGGTTGTAGTTTCAAGTCTAAGAAAGGAAACTTAAAACTTTCAAATGGATTAATGGTTATAATGATAGGGATAAGACAAAATGGTCTGTAATTGTTAGGATCATTCATAAATGGCACTGTATTAATTTTTATAGATTTTAAAATCGATAATACTAAATTGTAGCACTTAAAACTTAGACATATGAGTGAAAAAAGGTTAAAAGAACTTAACAAATAAGAACTGTTAAGTGAGGCAAAAATTAATGATTTGAATTTATGTGAAAATTACATATTTGACACTTCTTGTAGAGTTAAATTTACTAAAAGCACTTATAGAACAAAAGGCATCCTAAATTTAATTCATTTAGAATTATAGAGGCCTGCATAAGTACCTTCACTTAATCAAGATAGGTGTATCATGTCTTTTATAGATGACTTCTCAAAAAAATTTTGAATATACGTTCTAAAATCCAAGAATGAAACTTTTAATATGTTCAAAGAACAAAAAGCAGTAGTTAAGAATCAAACTAGAAAAAAAGTAAAAAGGTTAAAAACTGACAATGGTCTTAAATTCCGCAATCACACATTTGAAGATTTCTATAAAAGAAATGGCATAGCAAGGTATAAGATAGTAGTTAATACACCACAACAAAATAGCATTGTTGAGAGAATGAATAGAACTCTTATTAACAAGGTAAGGTGTATTCTCATTAATGCCAAGTTGCTTAAAAGTTTTTAAGCAGAAGTAGTATTAGCTATTTGTTATCTAGTGAATAAGATCCTTTCATCAACTGTAAAATCAAAAATACCTGAAGAAGAAATATGGAGTTGAATACTAGCAAATTAAGAAAACCTAAGAATTTTTGGTTGTCCAGCATATATTTATGTGAAGTAAGAAAAACTAAAATCAAGGGCAGTGAAAGAGATTTTTGTTAGCTATCTAGAAAATGTTAAGAGTTATAAGATTTGGTGCCTTAATGACAAGCCTATAAAGTGCATACTTTTAAGAAAGCATGAAAATATGTAGTTTGAGATGGATTACTTTAATAAATTGAAGTTAGTTAATTAAGATGAATTAGTTTAAACAAATTTATCATCTCCACCACAAAAACAAATAAGCACCTCGGATAACTACAGTCTAGTAAATGATAGGAAAATAAGGATTATAAAACTTCCAAGCAGATTTGCTTACGTAAACTTAATTGCATTTACATTTATAGTAAGTGAATTAGTATTAAATAATGGTCTTAAGTCCTATAAATAAGCCATAAGCTGAAAAAAAAAAAAAAAAAGACTTGCGGTTAAAGGATATGAAAGAAGAAATTGATTTTCTTATGAAGAATCAAACTTGGATTTGGTTCCAAGAGAAAGAAACCAAAGAGTGGTGAGTTGAGTTACAAATGAATCTCTAAGACAAAAAAGAAAAGTTTACCAAATGAATCACTAAGATATAAGATAATATTAGTTGCTAAAGGCTTTACATAAAAAGAAAATGTTGATTATAACGAAATTTTCTCACTTATTGTAAGGCATACCTTAATTTGAATTTTACGTATAATGGTAGCTTCACTTAATCTAGAATTAGATCAAATGTATGTGAAGATAGCCTTTTTTGTGGAGAACTTAAAGGGACCATTTTAATGAGTCAACCTGAAGGTTTTGTAGTTGTAGACAGAGAGGATTATGTATGCCTGTTATAGAAGTCATCATATGACTTAAACAGTCCCCAAGAAAATGATACTTGAGGTTTGACACATTCATTACAAAACATGGGTTTATTATAAGTAACTATAATAGTTATGTATACTATTAATCACTGAATCAAGGTGAAGCTATTTACTTTATTTTATATGTTGATGACATGCTTTTAGCATGTAAAGATAAAAGTTTGATGAAAATAGTAAATATTCTTCTCAACATTGAATTTGAGATGAAGGATCTAAAAACTATAAGTAAGATCTTAGGAATTGAAACTAAAAAAAAAAATAGGTAGAATGGGAGTTTGATTTTGTCACAAAAAAAAAAAAAAAAAAACATAAAAAGAGCACTTAGTAGGTTTCACATGGAGGAATCAAAGGAGATACAAATTCCTTTGGTAGCTCACTTCAAGCTATCTTTATCTTAATCACCTGAAACTAATAAGCATAAAGATAATATGTCTGAAGTCTTTTATGCACAAGTAATAAGTTGTTTTATGTATACAATGGTACGAATAAGGCCTGATATAACCTATGCTATTAGTATGATGAGTAGGTTTATATCTAATCTTGGAAGGGAACTTTGTAAAGCAGTTAAATGCATATTTAAATACTTAAAAGACATTTACAATTATGAATTATTATATGGTAAAGCTAAAAAACAAGAAAAACAAGTTGTTGGTTATGTTGATTCAGACTTTGTGGAAGAAGCAAATAAAAAGATATCAACAATGGGCTATCTCTTTACTTTTAATTAGTTAAAAATCAAACTAACAGTCCATAGTTGCACTCTCCTTAACAGAAGTAGAGTTCATAGTAGTTACAGAGGTAGTGAAAAAAGCTTAGTGGATAAGGGGAATTGTAAGAGAACTTTGGATGCATCAAGATACTGTTATATTGTATTATGATAATTAGAGTGTAATTCATCTTATAAAAATTCGTGTTTATCATGAAAGGACTAAGCATATAGATATTAGACAATTTTTCATTGGGGAAAAAATGGCCAAAGGAATTATAAGAATTTAAAAGATTAAAATGAGGCAAATTCTTCAAATATGCTTATAAAAATGGTTCTAGTTGTTAAATTCAAGTTCTGCTTGGATTCAGCAGGTATTAAAAAGTGATTATGGTGAAAATATTGAAGATCGGCATTAGTAAAAGTGAAGGATTGCTTCAAACAAGGTGGAGTATGTTAAGAGGTTTCTCAAAGTTGCTTGGTAAACTTTATGTGATGTGGCAGTGCATTGTTAAGTTAGTTAGTAAAGTTGTTAAGTGCAACAAAAATTCAATTTTTGAGAGCAATTTTTTAAAGGCTATATTTTAAGTTATAGAAAGCCATTTGGGCGTATAAGTAGTCAATTTGAAGCTTGGCATCTTAACTTTTCATCTATAATCATCTTTCGTAGTAACAAAGTTCTTCTGTGAGTGGTTGATCCTGTGGATGTAAGCTTGTTAGCCAAACAGTATAATCATTGTTTCTTCATTGATTTATTCAATTTGTTTCTATGAATTGAGTATTCTTTGTGTTGATTCTTGTTTAAAAAGTGTTTTGAATTAATTTATTGCTGAAAAAAGATCCTAAAATATATATATATATATATTCATAAACCTCATGTCTGTGACTTTTATTTGATAAAATCACAATAATTATGTTTGGTATTGTGCCTTACATCGAGTAGTACATTTTGGGTAGGATTAAATGTAGGGGATAGATCCCTACTAATTAAGACCCTTAAGAAAAGGATGAAAAGGACTTCCAAAAAAGAGTTGAAGAGTGCTTGAAATAATCAAGAGGAAAATCAAGTGTAAGAAATACTCACTTTTATCTATTAAATAACATTTACCACTTACCTTTTTATTTGTACTTGATAGTTAATGATAGGATAAAAAGAGTCATAATATCTCAATCTCAAACATTCCTATAATCTTCTCATTAGTAGGCACTCTTTTCGTATAGTAAACAAAAAACTTTCTCACTGTAAGAAATTATTTCAATAGGATTATATTAGTTAATTTAAATAGTAGGATTTTGAAGTTTGGAGTACGACTCTTGCTGTCAATCCAAGGTACCAAGAAGCGAAATTCTCGTTCTTGATTCCACGGCATTTTGTATCTTCTATAAATAACAAGGATATCGGTGTGTGGTTGACAATAATAGCAGAAAGAATCAATCAATGCTGAAGAAGGGATGAGGCCTGTAAAGCTATTGTTACTATCATTAAAGCTGGTCAAGCTTACAGTTCGATGATAAAAGGTTGATGGAATCGTCACCTGGAAATCATTGCTGGAGAAATCTACCACCTTTATATTTGTGGATGACAAAGACGATGGAAGTTCACAAAATATAGAGTTATAACTCAAATCAGGAGTTTCAAGTAGGGTTAAAGACGGAAAGAAACTGATGGGGAGATGACCACAGAGGCAATTGTAGGAAAGATTGAGGTGAGAGAGATGTCAGGTTGCCGATAGAAGCGAGATGCGTCCGCTAATGCCTCTCCAGGGTAGCCATAGAAAGACACGGCAACCGGCAATACATTGGATTCCTTTCCAGAGGAAACAATTAGTGGAAGAAGACTAATTCAATGAAGGAATAGCAGCATATACATTGAAGATGAGAGGCAACAGAGTGTCTTGATCTATTTGGCTGCAGGCTTGCCAAAGAGAGGCAAAGCATGACAAAGACAGTAGTAAAAGCTCCAAGGCTAAGTTAAGCATGGTTTTCTTGATATCTCAGGCTGCAGATTTCTTTTCTATATTATACCGATCAGAGAAAAAATAAACAAGAGGTAAAATGAAATAAAATGTTCAATAGTGTAGCATTATCTCATTTATCATTTTCAAACCCTGTGAAATATAAATTTCAAAGATGGGTGACCGAGATATAAATACGAATTGTTAATACAAGTCGTCAATCATGCATCCGCAAGTACCTTTGAATTCAAATGCTAATAGTTTAAAGTATTTGCTTTTGTCTATAAAATGAGTTTACCCATATGAAGAAAATGCAGAGCCTGTGAAATACTGTTGCTGTCATCCGAATTAGTTAATTTTTTAGTTTAAAAATTAGAGACCTTAAAATGAAGCATTACTTTTTCTTTTACAGATACAGAAATTCTTTTATATATATATATATATATATATATAAAGAACAACGATGAAATTGTAGTGAATTGAAGCGCAGTGCAATTGGAGATTTGAAGTGTAAGGATCTCAGGTTGCTTTAGAATTGACAGCAAACTTGATTTGCTGTGATCTCAACAGGTTTATGCTACCTTTCTTACACAAATTGAAGCAACATTCCATTCAATATCTTAGGTTTGTTTCTTACATCCCGGAAAATCTGAAGTAAACAACAAAAGGTTATTCGTTTCTAATTTTATCACAATCCTTTCAACTTCAATATTCATTTTCTCAAAGCAATTTGTCTTTCCCAATTCTGTTGGTTAAGTTACTTAAGTTAAATCAAATCAACGATCATAAATAAGAATACTGTTTAAGAAAAAAGAATTGAATTGAAAGATTATGTTTGGAATGTTTTTGGCAACATGACAACCTCTTTTTTACTTACCCTGTATATGAAGTTATCTTCCTTAATATAGATTTCGGCTAGGGAGTTGTGAGTAGTTGATCTAGCAATAACTTTATATTATGAGGGAAGATTCAAGATCACATGGTCTTCAGCTATTGGTGGATTATGGGGAAATGCTCGAGATCACAGTATCAATAGATTTAGGAATAACATCATGATGAATGAAAAAAATATTGTACTAAGTAGAGTTATTAATATCTTTTATTTTTAAATCTTCTCCCTCCTCCACAAGATCACCTTTTTTTTTTTAATTTAAAAATGCTAGAGAAAATTCACTTTTTCACTTTTCTCTGGGAATAATCCTTTGCAAAGTAAAGCTGTTTTGTCTATGTTGTTTATTAATGGTAACAACATTGCATGCTTTACTTTTTTCTCTAACACGTACTTGCTTTTGGATGGATTTCCATGCCATATACTTTCTCCTGTAACGCGTACTTGGTTTTGTATGGATTTCCATGCCACAATGGGAGGAGATCTGATAATAATTGGGCTGTATACAGTGTAAAGTGTTGGGGGGGTAAAAGTAAAGATTTGGCGGACAAAAATGGATCAACATCACCGATAACTGCTGGGGATGAGATGACTCCTCAGGATGAGAAGGTTGCCAAGGTTTTGTTATCGAAGGAAGTGATTATGCTTAGTTAATAATAATCTCATGGTGGTTGATCGCGACCTTTAAATTCCATTATGGAGCAAAACTAGATTTATTATGGAAAGCTTATCATGATTTGCTATGCTCCGATCCTCTAGTTTGGTCTGTGCTCTTAAACTTTCCATTTTCCAAACTGCTATAGATTGCTTGTTGGTTTCAAACTGTCATACTCTTATTTGCTTGCTTTCTTGGACTGGGCCTCAGGACCAAAATGCAAGAAAAACAGAGTTCTATATATGTAAGAAAAGAAAAAAGAAAGGCCATCCGTGTTGATTGGACCCAAACAAGGAGGAATTACAGATATTTAGTTTAATGATTCAAAATTCAAATTCGATTAAGAGTATACAGAGCTTCAATGTACTTTTATGGTAAGAATAACCAAGACTATGGCAAGATATATTATTAATTGGACATAATAAATAATAATAACTTCAAGCAAAAAGTCTTTCCTTTCCTTGCCAAAATGCCCTAAGTTAACAAACTCATTTAATAAATAAGTTTGAAAAACAAAACTCTGACCTACAAAATTATGTTATGTGTACGTACATTTATCCAATAAAACTATGATGATACTAATGATAATGAATTGATTTTGAAAATCATGGAAATTAGCTTATTCTGTATGCTCTTTCTTTGAGCCAGTTTTTTTCTTATAATTAATATAATTTATCTTTAAGAGTTCTGAAACTGAAATTTAGTAAAAAAAAAATTGGACAATCAAAAAAATTTGATACACATGACCAAGATTTTACTAGATGGTTAAACTACACTATGAACATAATATGTCTCACGTACAAGGTACAATTTAGAAGAAATTTAAACCAAATTAATTAAACATGAAAGTTACATAAACAAACAATAACCAAAAATATATATCAGAAAGAAATATTGTTAATAATAATCCCAAATCAAATTACAAACTACAAGAATCAAAGCTGATCATTATTAAAAACCAATAATTAATTAATCCTAAATTGAAGCTTTGTCTACAACTTTTATGATCTCTCACTCTTATGGAGAAATTCATTAATGTCACGATAGAATTCATTAAACCGAGAGCCTTGCATTTGAGAAGAAATGTTAGGAAGAACAGTAAATTGCTCGTAGGGCTGTAAAGGCACAGCAGCCCTTGGATTGTTCGTCATCAAACGATTAGTTGCAGCCATTGGATCAAAATACCTTGCATGCTGTAGAGGAAGAGGAATATTGTTGTACGTCGAATTACCCATTTGATGGTCATCACCGTTCATCATCATCATCATCATCATCTGATTATCCATCGGATTGAAATCGTATGGAACTATTTGAAGAGGTTGATGATATGGAGCCAGTTGCTGCTGCATGTTCTGCTGCAGGTTGAAAACTTCTGCGGGCATGTTTTTTGGAAACAAAAGCCGAGCAACATTGTCAATGTTGTAGCCTGGAGGAAGAAATAATTCGGATTTCGAATCTTCAATCAAATAACTTTGATGTCCTTTCAGCATTGTAAGCTTCATTGTTGCAACTTCAATGTTATTATCAAACAGTGCAAGAATTTCTTTGAGTTGGTCCATGGAAAGATTGTTGAATTCTTCCTCGCAATCGCTAGAAAACTTCGATTCATAGTTAGCCTTGCGGGTTTTGGAAATTTTCTCGTCAACTTTTCTCTTTCGATCGGTAAAAAAATCAAACAGGTTCTGAGATTTCACCCCACGTACAGATGAAAAATCCTTGTCCCTATACAAGTTAACGACAGCCATGAAATCTTTGGGATCCTGTGGCCAGACATCGACGTCGGCTGGGCGGTTGTTCAGCCGTGGACCGTAGATGACCATGCATGTCGGAACCCCGCAGAGGGTGGCGAATTCTTGAGCCTTCTTCTTCAAACCTCTCTTTCGTTTATGATATGTTATCATCCGAGCTTTCTCTTTCTCTATCAGTTCCATAGTTAGTTTTCCGCGACCCATTTTTTCGATCTATCAACAGAAAAAAGTTTTTTTTTTAAATTAAATAGTTAGCATACAAAGTTATGAACCAGTTATCCCTTTTAAAAAATTCAAAAAAGAAACAAAAGTAGTGACAATGTAAGACTGGAACTACAGTATTTAGGGTTTAAGGTTTAGAAAGTATTTTTTTTTTTTCGTTTAGCAAAACCTAGAAATCAGAGGCGATTGATGTGGAAAAACAAAAAAAGAAAAAACAAAAATGATATCAAAGGATCAAGAAAGAAAATAGAACTAGTGAAATCTATAGCTGGGATAATTCATACTATCATGAAACAGAAAACTATTAATCTTCACAGGAGGAACGCTCCGTCAGATTAAAGAAGATTAAAGCAGATACCGAATCACTCTCTATTCAAAGATATAACCAACCATTAACAAACGCAAACGCGATTGTTAGCTTTTTTTTATTACAGTTGAACATAAAAGTATTTGTTTCTGCATGAGAAAGGAAACCCTAACAGAGATTAAGCCGTAAATTGAAAACGATGGAAAGGGAAGGCAAAAGCTAATGAGAAAGGAAATAAACAATCAAACTAAAAGAAGAACAATAAAGGAAAAGGCAACGAACAAAAAGAAGTTGTGCAAAAACTCACCTTGAATGATAATGGCTTCTGCTTTCACTTCCTTTCTGGTGTAATTGAAGAACAAATAATAAAAGAGTTTTGATCAGCCTTTATAGAAGCTAGGGATTGAGCTCCCATGAAATCATTATTTCTTAAAACGATTATGGGAAAGTGAATCAAAATTTATGATTCTGCTCTTAATTTGGAAGTCAAACATTTATTTCATGGTTTCCTTTAAAATAGTTGTAATTGTGTGATTCCAAAATCTTAGATGGTGCTAATTTTTAGGAACTTTAATTTATTACACAATCTTCTTAGTGTACTCCGTCTAATAAATAATTTATTATTATTGAGTGATTGAAGGTAAAATTATAATTTTTTAAAATAAATAATAGAAGGGGGTGAAGCTTTTTAAGGTGGGGATATTTAGCACTTCTATAATTAAATTTGTAAATTTGGTCTATGGTCCATTTTGTTGAATTTGGGTTATAAAATTAATTGCACAAATGAAATTAATTTGTTTGGATTCAAGCTTGTGACAATTTAAATTATTTGGATAGTCCATTGGTTTTTCATGGAATAAATTACTTGAAAACAAAATTCCTTTTGTAAATACATGCACAATATATTGTTTTGCTATAAGGAAAAATATAATTCATAGGCCCAATTACAATTATCAGTGTTCTACCTAATTCTTTACTGAAATTGAAAATAGTTCGTACTTAATAAATAAAACTAATAAAAATAAAATGTAAGTACCAAAATTTTCCCACGTAGGATTATTGGTACTAGCAATCCTTTTGATTGGATTATGCGTATTCCAACCGGAGCGCGAAGCCCAACAAGGTTATAGCAAATCATCCATACCACTATATAACAATCAACACCTTCCTTTTCCAATTCTTTTCTTTCTCTTCTTTAATTCTCCTGTGAACCTTTATCTTAAACAAAAGAAAAAGATGCACAATAAAGAAGAAATAGTGCAATTGCATGCCCATATCCCATTGACTACTACATTAACTAATCCCAAGAGAAAATAATAATAAAATTATACATATAATATTCTACACAAACTTCGTTGAAGGAGAAGGACTCTTAGTTGTCACAGCCAATTTCATTTCTATTATCAAACTTGAGTTGGCAAGCAACTTTTTTCAATATCCATGGTCTTTTGCTCTCTGTTCTTCCCCCACAAAACACTGTAAAGCCCTCCAATCAACAAGAGCCCACCTAAAAGTCTAGAATTTTGAAATCAAAGTGTAAAATAAAATATCAAAATTATCTAATTAATGTGTATATAGATTAAATTATGCATGTGTACCTTCCTAGAGTGACAATCTCACATAAGAGAATTGCAGAGGTGATCATTGTAAATATCAAGTTCAGAGGTGTGGACATGGCTAAGAAAACTGGTCCCTTCTTCTCAATAACCCATGCTTGTAAGTAGAATGTTACTCCAGTCACCATAATTCCCTGTCAAAAGTTGCAAAGTAAGATTTATCATCTTTTGATTATAGACATAAGAAAATGAACTAAAATTTTGAGAATTCCGATGCATTTATTCATAAAATTTTTTTTTTTTTGTTTGCCTTTAAGCGGTTCTCTTAACAAAGAATGTTGGTTTTGATTTGCATGGTCTTTGATAGACCAACTTAATGAAAGAAAAGATGGGGAGTAATTACGCAATAGGTGACGGCAAGGAGCCTAACATTCCAGCCTAACATCCATTCATGGGGATCTCTTGCCACAGAAATGGCAATTGCAAAGGACTGAATTGAGCTCAAAAAACATTGGAGAGTGGTAAAGAGAAGCTTTGAAGGGTAGTCTTTCAGCACCACAGCCTGCAGTAATATTAAACAACAACTAATTCAATCTTAGTTTCAATTAAATTAATTTTGATCGAACTGGGTTGTTTTTATTTTTTGGATTCAGCAAGTGGTATAATTGCGATGTTATAAAAATATACATATGTCAATAGTTAAAAGAAGTTACCTGCAATACAAGCCACAAACCCCAAAAGGTGTTGGAAGTGAGCATAATAAAGCAGCCCTTTATCCAATTTTTGCCAGAAGAAACATGATCTTGAATTCCATAGCTGCTTCGGTGCCCAAAAATTTGATGATAGCACAAAAGTTTCAGCTGAGGGCCATTGTAAAATGCAAGAATCCCCGCACCAGCCAAGCAAATTAATATACCTACAAGCTTCGCCGCGCCGGCAATCGTCTTCAACCTCAAAACCTCCATTCTGCAGAACAAATTAACTAATAAATTAATAAATTAACTACATGAAAAGAAATATATGCTACTTTTTTTTTTATTCTAAAGACAGATTGCGTTTTATAATCTCATAAGACTAGAGGGAGTTTTTGCAACTGATGACAAAGGTAAGACCTGGATTTTTCTTGGTAAGAATTTGGCTTTGTTATTGGATACGATATCAACATGGGAACACCTTGCTTGTCTTTTAGTGAAATGCATAATTGATCCCTCGTAGAGAAAGCCACTTACAACTTCGATTTTCATTGAAAATATTAACATTAAGTTCTATTGTATCATGCTTTAATTGAAGCTCCAATAACAAAGATATTACTCAAAAAATTACATAACCAAAAACACCTATTCGGTAACTTGCATGATTGAGATTATATGAGTGGACAAAATAACAATAAGTATATGAAATAGTGTTAGATGTTTTTTATTGAATTATCACTTAATCTAAAAGGTTAAATATTAAGTTAAGAGTTTAGATATTAGTATTTTATGATTTCTTTCACTTAAATTCAAATATTTATTTTATTTTTAATAATAAGAGAATTGAAATACAACATTGTGTATTATAATATTTCTAATTTCTAAAACTTTTAAATTCAGTCACTGATTAATGTTTTTACTACTACAAAATTGTTTCATCATAAAATTCTGAATGAATTAAAAAGTATTACTCAAGATATATCTTCTCCACTAACAAAAGACAATGGTCAAGTCCATATAACTTGACCTTTTTCTCTTCTCTCTTTCCATACTAGAGGTCTGACAGGTCCTTATTAGCTCAGTTAATCAATAGACAACGAAATTTTGGTCCCTTTTTTCCTTTCTTCTCTTTCTTTTGAAAATATTTCTCATAATACTTTACCTAACAGACAAGTTGCACATATTTTGTTCTTTCCCTGTATATATAAGGCCGTTCTGCTTGACAAAAACATTTAAGAGATTAACTAAACTAATAATTCTAAAGTTAAAACAGTTTCATATTGTCATTTATGTATTTGAACTCTTAAAATATATATATATATATCTTTTAAAGTACACATATTATGTGTAAACGTATGAATTTACTGTTATGCTCACGTTTTAAAAAATACAAACGATCGACCCAAATTGAAGGGAAAATCAGCTCTCTCTCTCTCTCTCTAAGTGTCCACCATAAACGTAAACATTAAATTCTGATTCTGTGACCCCGCGTATTTAAAGCAGTCAGCATCTATAAAATTTGTGTCTTACAAGTAGTACCAACACTTCACTACTCCTTACTTTAAAACTCCACAACTTGATGTTTCATGCTTTAATTGCTTAGATGAAAATCATCACAATTCATTTTTATTTCCCTTTTCTTTGTTGCTTTTTGGTTAGTATAATAGAAGAAACCAACCTCTTTTTCATTGCTGATACAAGAGAGATTTGAATTCGGATTACTAGTGTCATTTTAAAAAATTTTGCCTATTGAACTAACTGACACCCACATGCAAATTGTTGGAAAGAAGCCTTGTTAACTTACCTGAGCAAAACTGCTAAGACGATAGTAATTACAGGAAGGCAATTTGCTGTTGCAGATGCCAAAGTTGCAGAAGTATAAATAAGGGCAACACCATACAAGTCCAAGCTGAACGTTATCCTGGAAATTCAAAACAAATATTATGTCAAAACTTACGAACATTTCTCTTTATAAATATATTTTTTTTTTACTGTAATATTATAAAAATTAATGGAACTGAACGTACCCAATTAGAGAGAGAATAAAAATCTTGCAGAAGATAACAAATGATAAGGGAGGAGCGGTTTTCCTAGTACCCAAAAACAATTAACTTGATATCGTTGTCCTCGTTTTTGTGGTCGTTAAAGTGAAAAAATGAAAGAGAAAAACGAAAAATTACCATTCAAAAGCCAAGCAAAAAGGGGCTAAGAAAAGAGTAGCAATAGCTTGTCTATAAAAGACGAAGACAAAACTGTTCATTCCACCATTGAAAGCGGCCTTGGAGAGCAAGAACATGGCAGCATAGATTGCTTGTATTAGAATCACGACCAAGTAAGGCTTCTTTTCGTCCATTACTCGTAATTGCATGGTGAACGTTTGAGTACTTGACAGAATTTAAATTACTAGCTAATAAGGAGTTCGCAATTTTATAAAATGGTGAAGGGTTTGTGTATATATTTATATACAGATCGGTTTATATATAACAAGGAGATGGAAAAATGAAGAGAAATGGTGATTGAAAGGTAGGTGTTTCTTTCTTCCATTATTGGACGGGTGTGGTGAAGATGATAGGCTTGCTTTTACTGCAAGGGACCACGAAAATATTGTTATCATAAAGTTTCTCTATTTACAACTCAGGCGCGCAAGAGTTTTAAATGGGACAACCTATCATATAATATGATTTAATTAGTAAAATTAACTGATTATCCCATACTTATGATAAGAACACGTGATATAATTTTATTAAATATTCCATTAAAATTAACCTATTTAGGTTAAAGTTTTTGAGATAAGATCAATAAGATAATTTAATAAAAATATATCATATGTATTAAATTTTGTTATTATTACTATTATCATTTTTATAGTTGATTAATTTTGAACTAATTAAATATATATATATATATAAGTAAAATTTTATTAGATAAGAATATGAATATCATAGTATGTTTGGCACACTTAAATTTTTTTTTTTCAATAATCTATGATTGTTTTCTCACAAAAAAACATTAAAATGAGAAAATTTTAAAATGGAGTCGCTCAATTACTACCATGTCATCATACAAGTATCTTATAATCACAAAATACTACATATTCTTATATTTGTATAATACATTTATAATATTTTTTCGAATTTAATAACAAATGCACGTGTAATAGTATGCAATTGAATGCTGATGATTCAGAAGAAATACAGTAAATTTTAGTTTTGTATTGATGAAACATGGATAGGTGGCCATTTTAAGAAGTTTTGAGGATATACCCCATTGCTTTTGTGTTGCCCGATATTGATGCCAGAAAAGAAAGTCATGAGAAAAGATATGGTACGCAGTGAAAGACAGTAATTTCAACGAAAATAACGTGATTGCTCAGATTTTAGCAACTAAGATTCATATATTCGTTTTCTTCTCTGAAATTTTGCCTAAGTTTAAACCCAAAAACATCTTGGGGAGGGGGGAGAGGGGCGAAAGGTGATTGATACAAAAATTGACAATAAAAATTAATAAATTAAAACACATTAAAATTTACTATACCTTAAACGAATCAAAAGTAAATAAATCTCTAAACTAACACCTTAATTCTACCATAAACAAATCCTATTCATAAATCCAATGAAGACAATTATCAAAATAATAAACAAAATTGAAATACAAAAATTTGTTAGCGAAGAAAAACTTTACGAAGAACTCTTTACAAAATATAAACCCTCCAAGTTATTCAGGAGTTATTTAAAAATTTACTAAAAAAATAAAAACTTATAACTAGTAATTTAATTCACAAAAACTCTTATAATCTTAATAATCAAAACTCTGATTGCCTCCTATTTTTATGAATTAGCAAACACCATGTTCAAAGGTTAAATCTCCAACCACTAACATATTGCAAAACTCTGAAAGTTTCAGTTAGATTACAGAGAAAGAAATATGTGGTGATTATAATTTTCATAAACAAACAATCAAAAATCACAATAATAATAATAAAATTTGTGATTACAAAAAGCTAATTAAGTTCGAAAGGTTTGAAAAATACTAAAAAGATAAAACAACCTCAAGAGGGTTGTAAAAACACATAAAATACCATCAAAAACCCTAAGCCTGCAACTCAAGATGTTATATTTCCCACAAAGCTACTCAAGCAGTGGTTGAATAGAGGTCGAGTGGTCATCCTAGGTAAGTTAACCGCTTGAGTGAGTGTCTAGCGATGGTCGAGTGCTGAGCTTTTGTTTGGTAGCTGCTTGACCAGCAATCACGCGCTTGTCCAACACTGGTTGAGCAATAGAGGTTGCTCGAGCACCAATCGAGCATAGATCAAGCGCTAACTTTCTGACTTTAATTCTTCAAAATCACTCAAGCACTAATCAAATCTTGGTCATGCACTTAACCTCAACAACCCTTCCAATGACTTCACTTTAATGTTCTTAATCACTTAACTTTATATAACTCTAAAAACAATTTAAACACATAATTTTATTCACAAATGAGCCAACCTAAAAATTTTAACATTCTTATTTTTGTAAAAATTAAAATAATTTTTCTTAGATATTCTTATAGTGTCATTTTAAAAAGAAAGAAAGAAAATCTCATTCCATTCATACGAGAGAAAAAGGCCATGAGAATCTCTTAAACCTATCATTTTTGTTGGTTTAATTCTCCTTGGTTTGGCTTTTGATAGGGTATTGATAAAGGATTGTAAATCTAATATTTTAGGCCATACCTTTGTCAATTAAAAAATATTGGAAATTTGTTGACATATCATAAGATTATAAATTTTAACATACATAGGTTATAAATTTTAACATACATAGGTTATAAATCAAACATATCTATATTTATGGTATATTTGATATACAAGTGTGGTGACTTTTAGAATACATTTGTGATTGTTGTTCTTCTACTCAATTTTAAATACGTAGCAATTAAAATGTTTGATAAATATATTGTTAATTCAATGGTAAATATTTATTATTTACTTTTCTCCTGATATTAGATATTTAATTTCTATTATATGACAATTGCAATGGGTGGCCAATTAATAAATATTAGCCATCAAATAAAAATTCAGTGATTATCAAAAAAATTGATTATTATACTTTTAAAATTAAATATAAATATAACAATTACTAACATACACATAATTAGTATATCTTTACTTATATCATAATCATTTCAAGCATATTTAATTAGATGGTGTATGAGAAAAGTTTAAAATAAATAATAAATTTATAAAAAATAATTATTCCATAATAAATTTTGTTCAAGAAAATATAATGATTGGGAACATAAGGGGAGTAGCCCCTAAATTTAAGAATAGAACTCGAACATTTTTATTAAGTGTAGATTTTTTAACTATGCTATAATATAATTATATAAAATTGGTCTCAATAAATTTTATTTTTAAAAGTACGGTGATTTGGTATAGGTGCCAATAATAATGAATCATCTTCTCACGAAATGCAAGAAAAATGATATGCTGGTATTTGGCATGGAAATCTCATTTCTCCTTTCGGAAACAATATAATTCTTTACTAACACTAAACGACAATCAATTGCTATAATACATAATCTTAGAACTAATTAGTACTATATAATTGAAGCCTTATTAAGTTACTTAAAAGATGGGAAAGTGAGCAGGAAAATTATTAAATTATCACTAATTTTAAATCAATTGCCCCACCTAGAACTGTACTTGTTGATTCAATACGTGGGATTGTCACGTTTCATTGCATGAATTCACGCAACATTATTAATTCATGATGCACTATGTCCTTTATTTTAATAGAATTGTTGGAAGGTGATGGGATTATGCTTTTACAATATTGAATATTTTTAAATGGTACAAAATCTAACAAAGTGAAGATAAAATTCTTGTTTACCCATTTCTTTACATCTACTATCAACTTCTTTAAGCAATTAATGAATTGTTTATTAAAGAATGGTCAATCAAGAATCACAGAAAGAAGTTTTAAGATATTCAAAAGTAATTAAAAATAATAATTATGATTAAATTCAGAGGCTTCAAGAACAATTAATCGATTATCAAATTATATTTGTTGGAGACAGCAGAGTGATTCCCGCAAAAAAGAAAGTATCATTATCAGTATTTTAATTATTGTATCACTTAATTCTTCTTTTATTTTATTTTGTAGTTTAGCTATCTATCATGTCTCCTTACCCACTTTTGTAAGAGTGACACCTTTATCACGGGTGAATGTGAAATAAATTATAAATTCAAACGTTTTAACTTAATTTAAAGTTATCTGTATATACTAAATATTTACGTCTTAAAACTTAATTTAAATGCGGGGTACTTACGGCAAAAAAGCATAAAATAAATAAAATTGTGTATTTTCACTCGTGTGAATCAATATTTAAAAAATTTTATTTATAAAAAAAAATTAAAGACAAAAAATTTTACATAATGATGATTTTTCATAAATTATTTGATTGATGCTGACAATACTAATTTTTATTGATATTTTTATTTTTGTAAATTAGTTAATAAATTTTAAAATATAATTGTAGATACTGAGAAAAATGTTTAGAATTTCTGTAATTTTCATTTGATTATTATTGCTTATCTAATAGTTTCAATTTTTAAATTAACTAGTTTAATTAATGTAATATATATTAGTGTTTAACTTTCATGTTTAAATTATAATGTATGATCTTATTTTATGTTTAACAATGCCAGGGATATAATACTCATTTTAAATGTAGTTTACTGAATTATTGTATCACTAACAAATATATTCTCAACTTTTTCCAACGGTTGATAGTCATTTCTCTACTTAAACTAAGATTGCACACAAGTTTAGCTCCGATAATAAGAAAATTATCATACAGTATAAATTCATCCTTAACATTAATATTGATGTGATTGAAATTTGAACATAAAATATTTAAAACGTGGGAATTGTGATAATATAACTAATATTGTAAACGTGAACTTGAGAAAATTCCTGGTATTGTATTCTTCAGCTGCTTTACGCAATAAATTAGATATCAACCAAAGAGGAACAGAACAGATCATGCTTGGACGGTTTGGTCGTGTCACCATCGACCATTGACAATTCCAATTGCAATTTGTCAAACTTTATGAAATTATATTACATCCCTTGTGCATTAACATGTGCTGATATGATTTTACTTAAGTTTTTAAAGTGTATTTAATGACGGAATTATGGTAGAAGAGGAGCTAAACTTTATATATATATATATATGTATATATTTCTTATAAAAGTATTTTTAATTTTTAATTTTTAATCTTAGAAAGTAAATTGTTCATTGCTTCATTTATAAATTATTTTTAAAAGTTTAATATTTCTAATTTTGTTATTCTAATATTTTAACTCTTAATTATTTTTTGTAATGAAAATTTTGTCCGCACTTGCTTGAATATGTGCTTTGTGAAAAAGAATTTTCCAAAATACCTAGTTGCAAAATCTTGGTATTATTAAGAAAGAAACATTCTAATGTATAGTATTAACTATTAGCATTAGAATTATGATTTATGCCTTTAAAGCATTTATTATAATAACATTTTCTTTTAATAAATTTTATTTACATACACTATTAAGTGTATATATATATGTGTGTGTGTAATTTATGTATTAGGCATGAAATGCTAATATAGAAAAATATAAATTATAAGTTTTTTATAAATAAAAGATTATTTACAGGCATTTATAAAATGAACTATAATGCAATAGCTTTTCTATTTTAAGTGAATGATTTATTTTAATTATTAAAATTCATTACCTACATAATTCATAAATGTATACACTAACTTTAGTGTTAGTGTTATGCATTGAACTAAGTTACTATAAAATAAAATAAGATTAAATAAATATTATTGATCTTAATTCATATAAATTTTAATAAATTTGATCAATTTTAATCTTAAGTAGGTAATGAACTTATATTTATGAATTATGTCTTTTGAGTTTTCAGGAAATAAGATCCATTATATAGTCAAAATCTCAATGACTTGAAAATAAAATTTCATTGATCATACGAATATATATTTACAATATAAAATTTATGCAAATGATGTTTACCTAAATTATTTGTAGTACTTAATTATTTAAATTGTGACTGTACTTTACTCAATAAAATTATTTATTGGATAATTTATTTATTTATAAATTTATTTACAAATATAAAAATATTGAAAATGATCATTAAAGTAATTTAGTGACAATAGGTATGATATTTACAATAGACCTTATTTAATTTTGATTATTAATAAATGATTAATTAAGTGAATATTATTAGTCTATAACCAAACTCAAATGTAATTTTAAAAAAATTTAAATTGGATAGATTTTATTATATATACATGATTTTTATAAAGTGCAACATTTAGCTTTTAGTGGAATAACTTAGGATTAATTTAGAAGATCTGATAATTATGAGATGATTGAGTTTGAGTTTTCTAAATTGAAGTTAGGAGACCAATGGGTCTGAAATCTTTTTACTAGTTTAAGTCCAACTTATAATCTAAATTATGTGTACAACCAATATAAAAATGTTAATAAGTAAAAAGTTATAAGATTTTTTCTCCTACATATAAGAGTAAAAATTAAAAATAATAAATAAGACATTAGCATTTTTTTAAGTATATTTTTAATTCCCTATACATGTAACAAAATAAGAAAATATTCTTTCGTTGCATATTGTATTAGAATAACAAAATGGATTTTAAAATTCCTATGTTCCAACATTAATATAGTGTAATAACATTGATAATAAATAACAAAGCTTTTGTTAATTACAGTCCAAATTCTTTTTATTCATCCATGGAATTAAATCAAATGAAATTAATGATTTTGATTGAATCTAATGAAATAGAGTAGTGGTTAAATTTTAACATTTTGTTAATGCGATCTACCAATTGTTTAACACCATGAGAAGGTATAAATTAATATAGTGGCAAACAATGACCAAGTAAATAATTAATTATAGTATATTTATTTTTAGGAAAAGAATGGGTAATTTAAATTATCTTATTTATTTTTGTAAAAAATAGATGAAAAAAAAAAGAAAAAGAAAAAAAATTCTTTTATCAAGATGAAAAAATATAGATACCTTAACAACTAGAAAGAAATCCATGTTTTAAAGGTAAAAAATAGAAAATTTTATAATTTTATCTTTATTAAAATATTAATTTTTAATTTTACCCTTATATAAATTTAATTATGTGAATATTTATTTTTGTTACAAATTTATTTTATTTTAAAAAATTAAAATTAAAATTTTTATTTTTTATTTTTTAAAAATAAATTATGAAATATGTTAGTGATTTAATATTAAATTTTTAAAAATAAATTAATTATATATGAACATAAAATTAGTAGAAAATTATATTTAACAATTAAATAATAATATAATTAAAATTAAAATATTACTATATAATGAAAAAAAATATTTACATAGTTAAAATTTAAATATTTTTTAATAAATTAATTATTAAAATTTTATAATTTAGTTAGAATTAAAATTTAAAATTAATTTAATTTTTAAATTAGCATCTATATAAATTATTTTATATTTTGATATAAAATATATTTTTATTAAATAAAATATAATTAAGACCGTTCCTTCGTTTATTCCAACCACCAACCAACAAAATAATGCTTTTTTCTTTTCTTTTCTTTCCTTTCATTTCTTATTTCCTTTCTTTTATCATTTCCTTTCTTTTAAAAACAAACATAATTTTAAATTAATAATTTAATTTTTTACTTTAAACTCATTTTATGGATAAACTTTAGATTTTATATTAATGAAGATTGAAAGTTTTTTTTTTTTTTGTACTTATTTTGTTAAATGTTATTTTATTTAAAAAAAATTAGATTATTTATTTTATATTTTTTAATTTATGATAATCAATTGTTAAATATTTTAGTGATTTAATATTAAATTATAATAAAATTAAAAATAAATTTCTTAATTAAAAATATTTATATGGTTAAAATTAAAATATTTATTAGTAAATTAATTCTTAAAAATTTAAATTCAATTAGATTTAAAATTAAAAATTAATTTATTTTTAATTATTAAATATATGAATTATTTTATTTTTAAATATAAAAAGATATTTTTGTCTAAATAAAATAAAATCAAATTCATTACTTTTGTTATTCTATTCATAAAACAAATAAAAAAACATATTCCTTTCTCTTTTTAATTCTCTTTTCCTTTCCCTTTTTTTCTTTTCCTCTTTCCTTTCCTATTTCCTTTTTTTTCTTGAAAACAAACATAACCTTAGAGAAATAAAATTTTATGAAATAATTATTCAAATTTATAGGAAGATAAATATTTTTTATATAAAAATAAGGAAAGAAAATTTATTTAAAGGGTTTAAAAAATTATTAAGATTACAAGTGTAGTTATAATATATTAAATATAATATTATTACTTAAAAAAGTTAAGTAAATTCAAATAATAGCAAAATTGAAATAACAAACATGATTCAAATAAAAAAAGTTAACTAAAGTAATCCTAAAATAGACTCGAATAAACATGTCCTACATCACAACTTTGAAAGAAAATCAAATAAATAAGTAATATTAAAAATAATAAAGTAGTACTACATAAATAAATTTATTTACATGAAAATTTGTGTAATAATATTACATCATTATTGTAACACTTTAGTTTTCTTTAATTTATATTATATATAGATAATAAATGATATTTTTGAGGATATATATGTGTTATATAGAAAATAATTGAATATTTTAGAAATAAATTATAAATTGTGGGTCAAATAGATAAAAAGAATTAAATTAGGGACTGAATTGATAAATTATTTTAGTATAAATAAAAAAATTTATTTATACTTAGGGTTTTAACATATTTAGGAGAAAAAAAAAAGGGGTAAGAGTAAGAAACAAAGAAAAAAAAAAGACAAATAAGAAATAGTAAGTTTTCTTTTTCTTATTTTATATCCATTTTTGAATTAATGATTTGTTATTAGTAATAAAATATTTTGTTATTAAATTTTATAGAATATGATGATTGAAACTTATAATCAGATTTTGGTGTTAGAATTAAATTTTTCGTCATTGTGAAATTAAAAAATTTTTATTTGCGAAGTGATGGTTAAGAAAAAATAAAATTTCTACAGAGATAATATTATGATAGTGGCCAATTCATGAATTTTATAAAATTATATATTTTGAATTTGATAAAACTGTTTCAGGTGAATACATTAAACATCTTTGTAGTTATTATAAATTTACTTGATCAAAAATTATTATATTTTTAATTTTTAATGATTTTTGAATCTAACTCTAAATTGTAAGAAATTTGTATGTTTTATAGAAGATCCTAATGATAAAATTATTTTACTTAATCAAAACATATTAAAAAATTATAAAATTTTATATACTAATTTCTCATTATCTCTAATTTATCATATTAAACTTTTAGAATAAAATTTTATATGTATGATTTGTTACAAAATTTTGAATGAAAATAGCTCGCTGCTAATTTTTGTTTGGTAGAATTTGACATTTTGAAAATAAAATTTATTTTGAATTGTTAAAGTGTGAGTTTATATTCAAAAATTTTTATAACTTACTAACTATATGGTTTTATTATCTTTACAAAATTTTATGACATTTGGTAATGTATTATATTTTCTAAAAATTAATAATTGATGGTTAGTCAATATATAGTATAATGTTGTTAAAATAAGTGATTAAGTTTAGACAATAAAAATGCTTAGTTTATAAGGAATTTGAGATCTAATGAGATTATATGTGTTTTATGGTAGTGTATAGAAGTTTTATGAATACTAATTTTTTATTATAAGTTGAAAGGTTTAAACCAAATTTTATTATGATCGTCGATAGGTAAATATACTAAACTTTTTAAAAGAGAATCACAATAAACATATGTATATGTTTGAATATATTTTCAAGAATATTTTTTAGTTATAAATTCTTATAAAAATATTATTTTGATATGATTATTTACATGATTGATTATAGATATATGTGTGATTGTGATTGTAATTGTTTATGATCATATTATTGTGAGTACTTTTATGTCACTTGTAATTGCATTTAAGTATGGACATGTGCATTATGTTTAAAGTAATAAGAAAGTATTTTTGTAAGAAAAGTACTTATGAAAATTAAGTTTTGTATGCTAGGATATCGAATTTTATTACTTTCTTAGTAAGCAATTATAAGTTATGTGGAGCCTTTATTGTTTATTATAGTCATTCCTTCGAGTTTGTTAGTATTGTTATTGTTCATTATTCTGTATGATATGGGAGAGACGTAAGAGGTGTCCTTAGGTATAGTAGTTTTCACATTCGTGTGAAGAAGCATTTGTGTATGTGGAAGGACTCATTGATTATCAGGATGAGAGTGTGGCTTTTACCTTCAGGCACGAGTGTTTATTATTTTTTAAAAAATTATATGCCTCACTTGCACTTACCCCATATACAGTATGTCATTGACGAGTGACATTAGTTCATTCAACGTTAAATGATATGTGAAATCCTACTAAGAGATAATTAAAGGGAGATATTCGTAAAAAGTTTTGAAACAGTGTTATATAGTATTTAAATGTTACTAAATTTTTTTAAAGACGAACATAATTTTCATCCTATGCCATATCATGTGCATACATTGTATATAAGTACGTTGTATATAACTATGTATGTATTTTATGTTTATAAAAAATTAGTATACATACTGAGTTTAAAACTTATTATAATTTATTGTGATTCCAGATTATTAAAGAATTATGCATTTGGAGGATAAATTTAGCCGAGCTTCTGTTACTTGATTCCATGGGCATTAGAATTTTTGAGAGTTTTTCTTATTTCATTATTTAATCAAGATTTATTTTAAAGATTTATGGTTATTTATGATTATTCATAATTGAAAATATTTAACTAGTGAATTATTTATGAGTTTTTTTATATAAGTTATATGAAATTTCTCATGGTCATATAAGTTTTGTGAATATTTTAATATTATTTATATCTTTAAATTTTGAGGGTGTTACAGTTTGGTATTAAAGCGCAGTTTAGAATTCTATAAACATTTAGTTAAATTTATTATGGGAACCAAGCAGCATGCCAAATCCTTAAGTTATGAATCATTTATGTGTAGTTATATGTTATAAATTTATCTTATTTATATTTGTCCATTCTATTTATTTATTGTAGTTAGAAATTAATTTTGAAACATGGTCCGAAATCAAAGAATTGCTAGAATTAATGAAGTTGCCGCTAGAAAAGCAAGTAGAAATCAAGGTGCTATTAAAAATCAAGCTAATCAAAATACAATAATTCAGAACTTTATGCTAGTTATTACTAATATGATGCAGCAGCAGTTAATGTTAATACTAATGCTGATACTATGCATACAGTAGAACAATATAGAAAGTTTCAACCTCTAGCTTTTGAGGGTTCAACAAATGCACTAGTTGCCAAGGAATGAATCGAGAAATTGGAAAAAATATTTCGACTTATAGGTTGCACAAATAATTAGCGAGTCACGTGTGCAACTTCTATGCTCAAGAAAAGTGCTGGACATTGGCGATAAATGGCTAGTAGGGTTCATAATATGGATGCAAACGAGATTACCTAGACTTAATTTAAAAAATTATTTAATGAGAAGTACTTTCCTCAGTCTTTGAGAGATGATAAGAAGGCAGAGTTTATCCAACTTACTCAGGGTTTTATGTCTTTGATAGAATATAAACGAAAATTTGAAGAGTTGTCCAGATTTGCTCCTCATTTGATAGATATGAAAGTACATAAGGTCAAACGCTTTGAGAGGGGTCTCAAATTAGAATTGAGGAATTTAATCTCTATACTTGAGTTAAATACTTATAGCGTAGTACTACAAAAGGCTCACATACTAGTTAAAGATGAAGAGGAAGCAACAGTATCTGAAGTTAAAAAGATAGTTTACAACTTTTTGAGTAAAAAGCCTTGGATTAACAACATGAAAAAATCTGATAAGTGGAAAGGAAAGAAAAGATAAAGAGATGATAACTCAAACAAGCGAGGTATTCCAACTTGTGAGACATGTGGGAAAAATCATATAGGGCTGTGCTATAAAAAGATTTGAACTGGCTTCAAGTGTGAAAAACTTTGTCATTTTATTCAAAATTGTCTAGAGATGGGAAATATTCACGAAGAATCTAAGGGGGACCAAAAAGCTCAAGCGAAGGTATATGCCCTTACTAGGCAAAAGGCGAAAGATTCTCCTTCTGTAATGGCAGATACTATCTTTATTTACGGACACAATGTTTTGGTACTTTTCGATTTAGGTTTTACACATTCGTTTATATCTCACATATTTGCTAGAAGATTAAATGTTGCACCTACATTATTAGATGAAGAATTTTGTGTAGAGACTTTTTCAGGGAATTTATTATATGTTAGAGATGTATTAAGATCGTGCAAAATTAAATTGGAAGATAGAGTGTTATTGGCAAACTTGATAATTTTAAAAATGTATGATTTTAAAGTTATTCTTGGTATGGATTGGTTGTCTGTTTATCATGCTAGTGTTAAATGTTTTGAGAAGAAAGTAGTATTTCAGCCACCTGGTGAGCCTGAATTCAGTTTGATAAGTGTTAAGCTATCTTTAATGTCAAGGGTAATTTCTGCCTTACAAGCTTGGAAGAGTTTGAAGAAAGGTTGCTTAGGTTTTTTAGTAAATGTAGTTAATATTGAGATAAATGAAGTGAAGATCCAAGATGTTCCTGTCGCAAATGAGTTTATTGATATTTTTTCTGAGAATTTACCTGGCATTTCCCTTGATCGCGAGATTGAATTCAATATAGAAGTTATTCCAAGGATAAATCCGATATCAAAAATACTTTATCGAATGGCATCAACAAAAGTCAAAAAACTCAAGGAGTAGTTGCAAGAATTATTTGAGAAAAACTTCATTTGACCAAGTGTTTCACTATGGGAAGCACCGGTACTGTTTATCAAGAAAAATGATAGATCAATACATTTGTGCATCGATTATAGGGAATTAAATCGAGTAACGGTGAAAAATAGATATCCTTTTCCAAGGATTGAAGATTTATTTAATCAATTTCAGGGTGCATCAATGTTTTTCAAAATTAATCTTCAATCTGGTTATCATCAATTAAAGATTAAGAAAGAAGACATTTTTAAGATGACTTTTCGAACCAAATATAAGCATTTTGAGTTTACGATGATGCCATTTGAGTTGACTAATGCACCTGCTGCTTTCATAGATCTTATGAATCATATATTTAAGAATTATCTAGACAAATTTGTGATTGTCTTCATTGACGATATTTTGGTGTATTCTAAAAGTAAAGAGGAGCACGATGAGCATTTAAGAGTTGTGTTACAAGTTTTAAGTCAGAAGTAGTTTTATGCAAAATTCAAGAAATGTGAATTTTGGTTGGACTGTAAAATCTTTTTGAGACATCTCTTCAGAGGGAGTCTCAATAGATCCAAGTAAAAACAGTGATGGAGTGGCTTAAACTAACTAATGTTAGAAAGGTTCGAAGTTTTCTAGGATTGGCTGGATATTATAGATGTTTTATTGAAGTTTTTTCTAAGATAGCCAACCCATTAACACAACTGACAATGAAGAATGTCAAGTTTTATTAGTCAAAGGAGTGTGAGAAAAGTTCTAAAGAGCTTAAAAAGCGGTTGGTGACTGCTCCAGTGTTAACTATTCCTTCTGGGTCTTGTGGATATGTAATTTATAGTAGTACTTCTCATAAAGGACTCGGTTATGTATTGATGTAAAATAGAAAAGTAGTGGCTTATGCTTCAAGGCAATTAAAAAGTTATGAACAAAACTATCCCACTCATGACTTAGAATTGGCAGCAATTGTGTTTACACTCAAGATTTGAAGACATTATCTTTATGGAGAAAGATGTGAGATATATACCAATCATAAAAGTCTTAAATACTTTTTCACCCAAAAGAAGTTAAATATGAGACAATGTTGATAGTTTGAGTTAGTTAAAGATTATGATTACATAATAAACTATCACCTAGAGAAGGCTAATGTTGTTGCAGATGCTTTGAATATAAAGTCTATGGGACATATAGCAGCACTTATAACCAATCAGAGGTAGATTCTTTTAAATTTTGAGAAGCAGCACTTATAACCAATCAGAGGTAGATTCTTTTAAATTTTGAGAAGTTTAACATTGAAGTGGTAAAATGTGAGAGTCATGCATTTATTTTACAATTATCCTTACAACTCACTTTGATAAAGAGAATTAAAGAAGCATAAAAGGGTGATAAATATTTGAAAAAGATTATAGATGAAGTTTCAGTAGGCAAAAGATCTGGATTTATGGTGGGCGATGACGGAGAATTACGTTTTAAGGGTAGACTTTATGTACCTAATAACTATAGCTTAAAACATAAAATTTTGTTGGAAACTCATAACTTTCCATGTGCCATACATCCAAGTAGTACAAAGAGGTATCGAGATTTACGAACTATTTATTAATGAAATAATATGAAGAAGGAAATTGCCCAATTTGTTGAGTAATATTTGACATGTCAGCAAGTTAAGATAGAACATCAAAAGCCATTTGAATTTTTGAAACCTTTATTGATTCCAAAATAGAAATGGGAATACATAGCTATGGACTTTGTTGTTGAGTTACCAAACACACAAAAGGGTTTTAATATCATTTAAATGGTTATTGATAAGTTGATAAAGGTAACACATTTTATTTTTGTGTGAAGTACTTACATCATGGATAGGTATGTATAAATTTATATTGACAAAATTGTAAGACTATATAAAACTCCTATTTCTATTTTGAAAAAGCTTGCACAAAGTCATAGATACTAAGTTAAATTTTAATACTACTTTTCACCTACAATCGAATACACAATATAAAAGAACCATTCAAATTCTTGAGAATATAATACAAGTTTGTGTAATGGATTTTAAAGGTAACTAGGACAATCACTAATTACCTAGTTTACGTACAATAATAGTGACCAATTTACGATTGCTATGGCAGCTTAGGAAGCTCTTTATAGAACTTCACTATCTCTTCTTCCCTGTCAGTATCCCTAAACCCTTCTCTCTGCAAATCCATGAACTTTTGTCACACCCAACGTGAAATGACGCAAAACCTTTTAGCATTTCCTCTAAAAACCCTAAAATCCTAATTCATCATGAAATATATAACTCAGAAATCCTTCCCTGTTGTCTCTTCCTCGTATTCGTCTTCATATCCGCTCAGAATTCTCATTGCCCAATTATCAACATCTTCTTTCTCTTCGTCCAGAAGCCAAGACGAGGAATCGCGAAACGTGAGGGTTTCAGTCTGGTGGGATTTTGAGAACTGCAATTTGCCCGGTGAACGTTTTTATGGTTGCTCATACGATCACTGCAGCCACTAGGGCAAATGGAATAAAGGGGCCTGTTACAATCATGGCCTTCGGAGACGTATTGCAGCTCTCTAGGGCCACTGGGATTAATATTGCTCATGTTCCTTATGGTATATTGTTGTCTATTTAATTGAAAGTTTTTTCCTTGTTGGTGATTTTTTGGCTTGTGATGGTGTTTGTTGTAAAAATTTTGGAACTTTTTGTTGTTGAAGAAGAGGAAGGTTAATATTTTGTTTGATATTTTGTTATGTTAATCTGAAAAATGTGAAAATGAATTGCCTAGAATGATGAATTCGTAGTAGTTTGCACATGTGCTTATTTATAATGTCCATTGCTAAATAGAAGTTGGGTGATTTCTGAGTTATAGTGTTTGCGGTTGTAAATGGTTAGAATCAGGGAATCGGAAATTTTGAAACTAGGAATAGTTTATTAGAAATATTGTGTGTGTGCGCGTCAATCCTTTGAATGGTAAATGGTGTACAGGCTACAGCCAATGTTTTGTGTGGTCTCCTATTGACTGTGTACATATCCCTATATTTCCATGGCTAAGTCGGTGCTGCTGCTGGTATGTCAATCATAGAAAAGGAAAAATAGGCTCCAATAACCTGTTTTAAAGGTTATGTACCACACTTACTCTTCACCATGTTTAGAATGTTAAGTAGACTTTACTTTGTTTTCTTCTTTCTCCTGCTTTTGAAGGAGGGGGAAAAATCTGTGCGTTTAGGTTCCAATTTTGAAGGAGATCCAGCTGGTGGACTAGAGATGGACTAGGGGAGGAATGGTGATAAAATAATGATATGAGATGCATCATGGATCAGGATCTGACTCTTCCACATGGGACCACAGTAGCTATGCATGTATAAATTGATTGTTTCCCCAAATAGATTGGAGAATAGAATTTTCCATTTCTTACACTTGTTCAAAGAGGCAAGTGTGGCGCAACAAAACATTAATATTCTTCTATTTTCATTATGTTTCCTTTACAGCAGGGAAACGTAATTGTTGTAACTTTTCATTTTGGAATATTAAATTGCTTGTCAATAATTTGTCATAGACATAAAAGTTGTAGAAGTTTCAAGTGCAAGATAGAATTTGGAACGTAGGCCAAATTGTCGCATAATGCATGGCATAATCTATTGGTCTATAACATATTTAATTCAACTTTGGAAACAATCTCATGATTGGTATGCGGTAACTAAAATTATTTTAACTTCTGTAAACAGCGGAACTCCCCTTTGTTGTATCTCTGCTGGGGAAAAGAGTATATTATTACAATCTTTGTTCTGTAAAAGAAAATGCTGCAATTTGATTGTTATCAAATTTGCTTGAAATCCAGGCAAGCAGAATTTCTAGGATTTTGCAGTTATGCTAATGTATAAGGTAATCTATTAACTAATTCCTACAATGAAGAGAGAGAGAGGGTGAATTTGGGTTGTATACACTTGTGTACACATTGATATGTGTGCTCTTGTTCATATAAATGCATGTTATGCTTCTGCCATTCAACTTTTAGACTTGAGGTTCTGAGTAAGGAAAACTAAACAAATTGTATGGCATGAGTCATAGCATGACTCAGTGTTTTGTCCATTAAAGTTATTCAACCTCTTTTTGTTGCAGAAAGTGTTTCAGGTAAAGGTTGAAACTAATGATTTTGTGTTGTTAGAGTCACATGATGTTATTGATTTCTTGCAGTTAAATGTCTTCTAGCTAATTCCACAGGTTCTAGCTATTCAACCAGGCATATGTTTCTGCAAATGCAGGTGGAAAGAATGGTGCTGATAGATCACTTCTACTAGATCTGATGTACTGGGTTTCTCAAAGCCCTCCACCAGCACATCTTTTCTTAATTTCAGGTGATAGGGACTGTGCCAGCATTTTGGATCATTTAAGGATGAACAACTATAACATATTGCATGCAAGTCACAGGACTGCTCCCAATGTCCTTTGTAGTGCTGCAAGTGTCATGTGGAACTGGGAGTCTTTGGTCCAAGGGGAGAACCAAGCTGGAAGGCATTTTAATCAACCACCTGATGGTCCTTATGGTTCCTGGTATGGCCATTATAAAGCGTCTCACATACATTTGTTCTCAGTTTCTAAACAACTGGCTTGTTCACATACTAAAGAGGTTCTTGAGCCTGCTTCAGATTCTAACTTTGTCCTGTTCTGAAGCCAGTAGTTAGGCAGATTCTATATTTGTATCGTAAAGGAATTTCCATTACAGAACTTTGGGCAGAGTTGAGCAGGAGTGCTGTGAGTATAGATAAAGACCTATATGGATGTAAAAAATTCTCATGCTTTCCTGACAAACGTTTTAAAGCTTCAACCTGAAGCTGATGGTCAGTTTTTGGTTTGTGGAATCAGTCCGAAAGCTCCTGAACCATTTGAGGCCAGTACGAGTGCATCTAATCAACATGTTTGTAAAAATGGTGATCAGGAGCTCTCGAAGTCTTTAAAGTTCAATGGGGATGAAAGATTTAAAGATGGAGCTGCTGAGGGTAAGTCAGTATTGCCATTATCTCCTGAAGCAGAACAGCTCCCTGTATCAAGTAAGAAAGTAGTCAATGTGGATGTGCAGGGGCATCTGGACAAAGAGCAACAGCCCCTTCCAATTGACAAGAAAGTTATCAAACCAATTGGAGTGCAGGAAGCTGGGGGTCCTCAGCCTCTTGTTTTGAAACAAAATTCTGTGTCTGATATGTGGTTTCTTAAAAAATTTTGGTTTGGTGGTAAAAATGAGGATTCTCATGAGGATTCTCAGACTAAAAGTTGAAACATTCCAGAAAAATGTACTGATTCAGGGGATATTTCAGAGATGATAAGTCGGAAAACCCCCAAAAAATCTTTGACTTATGCGACAGTGAAAAAACAAAACTTAAGGAAAAGTACATGAGATCACCAAGTCAGGATACTGATACAGCAGAATCAGTTCAGGTGAATGAAACTGTTACAAGCGGTAAAGCTTGTGGTGACAAATCCACCTCAAATCCTGGTGTTCTCAGTCGAATACTAAACTGGTGTAAATTTCAGAGAAGCCGTACAGACTCTGATACATTGAGAGATCAGTCCAGTGAAAGATTGCATGAGGGTTTTTTGAAGGTTTCTTTCTGGTCGGACATAGAATCCTTTATGGATTCACCTAGAGGATCAGTTATTGTCTCCCAGTCAAGGAAGGACCAGGTTCATGCAGCTTAAGTTCCGTTCTCTCCGTCAAATTTTATTTCCAAGTATCAAAGACTGGAAGGAAATAAACTAAAGTGAGATGTCCCAGAGTAGACATTAAAGTATAATCAGTTGTTATACTGGACATGCAGCAAAAGGTGTATTTCATCACACGTCGTGGCCTTTGTCGGTATTTATTTATTTTGTTAAAATTTTAGAAATTTATTGGCAAACAAAATTTTGCAACTCTGATAATTACAAAATTGCTAATCTTAATAAGGTATCTTTCTCCTCCAATCGGGTTTGAATGGAAATGCAATATGTGTTGCCGTATTATAGTTCTGAAGGGTTTCTATTATAATAAAACAAAAGGGTTTCAAAAATATAATTCTAAAAGTTCAAATGTAAGCAGTAGCAGCCAAATTCACAATTTTACTAGCTTGTATTTCTTATGTTGTTAGTGATTTGCTTCAGGAAACAGATGGCACCATGTCTACAAAAGGAAGGCCCTTCGGCTCTCAGAAACCTCAGTGACCGTGATCTTCTTGACCTTGTATGTGTTGATATCAGAGAAGAAATGGGTGGAAGACTACCCATTTCAAGAGTCACCTTTTAAACTTACTCGTCTGATTAGAAAGAGATCTTCTATGGGTCAAGCTTATGGTGCTAATGGTTTGAGATCAATCTTTTTGGACACGCCATCAAAATCCTGCTCACTAAAAGTAAGAGAGAACGGAGAGAAAAAGAGTCTAAATATTCCACATTCTGGAGTTTCTGCCTCTTTCATATCGGAAATCTTTGGCCAAATCTGGAAATGACATATTGGCCCACTGTCAAAAGCTTGTGAGTGAATAATTGAAGGAGTACCCAGAGGGATATAATTTTGGAACCTTCAGAAGACATTTCCTTGACAAGTATGGCTACCATCTAGATTTACGAAAGCTCGGTTATGAAAAATTGACAAACTTGTTACGGAAAATGGATGGGATGAAAATTGAGTCTTCTTATTCCTTCCATCTGGTAAGGTCCTAGATGGCTCTGCCTTGGACTTTCAAGAAACTAATGGCAATCATCCGTCAGCTCACTCAGATAGTGATTTATCTGAAACATCAAAGAAGAACGACTATTGTGACTCTTAATGGGAGGAGTTGTGGCCTGTTTCTAACCTAAGCTTTGACAGAAAGGAAATGCAATCAGGGTGGAAGAGTAGAGCAATGAAAGATACAAGGACACAAATGCATTCAGATTATGAACCTTCTGTCTTGGATGATGAGTTATCAGATTCTGAAGGAGAAAACTCCTCCACAACACAACCAGAAGGGTGAGAAAAACCACTGATAAATGAGGAAGATAGCTCTCTATTGCAGATCCTAGATTCATGGTACAGCAGCAAAGAGGGTGATGAGAAAAACAAGTCAGAAAATGTCGATGGCCTAGTTGATTGCTCAACTGATGGTGTAAGACAATCCACTTCATCTGAAGTAGCAACCAACAGTGAGGCTTCTCTGGGGAACTTTGGACTGAAGCGAAGAACTCAAGAACTTTTCTTTTGTTTTGGACCTACTTGATAATGACAAGGACAAGCTGATTGATGGAATATTGGGTAGCTCAAAGAAATCCGGCGAGTCAAAGATGCAGGGTTCAGGTGTCATGAAAAATTAACAACAAAAACACGGAGAAGGTGCAGTTTCCATTTTTAAAGTAGTTTAAAAAAAAGAGAGAGAGAAATCTTATTAGAGTGGAGAATTAGAAGAGTTTATTTATTCAGGTTAGGTACAAATTTTTAGGATCTGTGCTGCGAAGGTTATGAGAGTCCAATTCAATTTAAGATTTTTGAATGATAGTGATTTTTGTGCTTCTTAGTTCTTCCAAAGGCTGTTAAGTTGTACTAAAATCCTCATCATATTTACAGCATACACGAGGCAATGGAGTCTCTCTTTTGGCCACAGTGCTAGATTTAGATTGATTGCTTTCTTTATTGCCCATTTCAAAGTGCTTTTAAAGCTTGTACATTTTGAGGGTTGCTCTCACTTGCATTACCATTTAAGCCTTAAATGTATTTGGAATCTCTTATATGTCATTACCCGTTAAATGTATTAGTGAATATGTCATTTTTGATGTGTCATTACCCCTTATTACCTATATGATGTTATATGTTACTAAAAAGTTCATTAGACAGCGTTACCGGAATGTAAAACAATGCTAGCTGTCATTTATGATTTGCATTCCGATGTCAGAATGCATGTCATGTTTAAGAAACTTTTGAAGTCAAAAGATATGAGGAAAAGGAGAGTTGAACAGGGGGAGAAAAGGCAAGAAAAAGTAAAGGTTGCTACAGCATGAGAATGTATGCGGCTTTTTCAATGAAGAATGGATACCATCAATGAGATTTTATTCGATAGCCCACCGCCACTTGCATCCGTGTGGTTCAAGCAAAGTTTGTCTAATATTTTGACCAAAACCCTCTTATTATTTTTCATTTGTATCAACTTACAATATATATTTAGTGTCAATTGTTTTAACATATTTAATTATTTAATAAACCCCTTCTTCTCTTCCATTTTCTATTTTCTTTCTTTTTTCAATCTTATTATACTTCATAACAAAATAATTCTTTAGTTTCTGCTTTTAGAAATATAAGTTTAAAACATGAATAATTTAAAATTACTTTTATTATATTATGGAGTAGTAAATAAATAGTCAAATAAATAAAAAAAAATTTATATTTTTGCTTGAAAATAACAAATTGCATTCTCATTTTTTTTATTTAAAGAATTTAAGGTAAATCATCAATTAAAATAAGTTCTTTTATACCTGTCTTTGGAATAATTATATTGGGTTGGAATAGGATAGGGGCGAAGCCCAAGGACCACCCTTTGTTCACAGCAAGAGCACACCCCTTCTTTAGATGATATGATCATATCATTTACTATGATAACCTTGAGTGTAATACTTATATAACATATAATGCTATATTATTAGTGACTTTATTTTAATTACGTTATAATGTGCTATAATTAAGGTTATGTTATAATATGCTATAATTAAGGTTATATTACTCGTTTGCTCTGAAAAAAGAAAAAAAATCATAAAATAAAAATATTGACCAAATTATGTTGTCCAAACCAACAAATTTTTTTTTAAAAAAAAAATGGCTGATTAGAACAGGCTTTTCTCATTCAAAAAATATTTAGGGTTTTGATACCACAATTTAATTATAAAAACAACCAAATTTTTTGAACATGGTTTTGTCATTTAAAAAATAATAAATAAAAAACATGTTTTCAAAAAGAAATTGTAAACAAACCCAAAAGTGTAAGCAACTAATATATTCATTTCCTCCAGATGCTAAAAAGAGAGGGTATTTTTTGTTTTTTTAAATTTTGCTATTAGTCAAAGAAAAACAAGAGAAAAAAATTATTATTTTTTTTTAACTCCACAAAAATATTATAAGGGGATAAACCGGTATTTGGGTTTTTGCCGGTGTGCCCACAAGTGTCTGTTGGTTTTTTTTTTTTTTTATACCCTATGGAAAGTGATTGTGTGATGAAAGTCCCTTTGCCAATTCATTCACAGGAATCACCAGTGCCTGCCTTGAGAACTACCACCTTTGTTCTTTCCAAAGAAAGAATTCTTGGGCTTTGGTATCTCATGAATGTCCATCACTTGAATTGTTCTTTGCTTTTTGGCTTCACAAAACCAAACACAAAAGCACCAAACAACTTCAATCAGTATAAAATATATAATCTCAACAATATGCACAAACACACAAAAATGCCTTCTTCCTTTTTTTTTTTAATTTTTATTTTTTCTGATGAATAGAAGCAAAACAAACCATTTTCAGCTTCTTTGTAGTTTGCTTGAAGCCTTTTTCTTGCTGAAGCTAGCCTTTCAGAATCAAAAGTGCTTGAGCTTTCCTTCTGTTCTTTTTGTCTCTGCAAAAATCACCATCATGAGCATATTACACAATGCATTGGAGGCGAGAACAAATTTTTAAAAGTCTTTACACTGGAAAAACTTCACCACCCACCCAAGCTAAATTTAAAAGCTTCATAGTTTGATTTTAAACCTCCATTTTCTCAGCAACCAAACAAGAGAATTAATGGCTCTAATTTGGTGCAATTTCATGATACCTGTACACTATGATGATGAGCAGCAGCATAACTTGCCGATTGAGGAGGTTTTGTTGGTATATCTCTTCGGGAAGGAGCTGGCTTTGGCTTCCTATCCGGTTCTGAATTGTTCTTATCTGACCCAGAACTTCCAGCTGTTAACAATTTAAAAACCCAAAAACAAAAAACCAGATTAAACAAATGCATACATGAGTTAGACAAGATCAAAATCCAACTTTGAATCAGATTCTGCACTCACTGTGAGGATTCGGAGAGTATGCAAAGTCAGGAACCTAAACAAGAACCAGAATCTTAGAAAGATTGAACAAAACAATAATTTTTCAACTTTATCAGGAAAAGGAAAAAAATTAGCTGGAAAAAACCTATCTTTCACCTGGTGATGACCATTTTGAGGAATTTTTTGCTGAGGTGAGTCTCCATCTGCAGACAACACAAATTAATTCCCATTTTTAACTTAATCTTTTCACATTAATCTGTATTTTCTTCTCAAAATTTCCCCAGAAAGGAAAGGAAAATATAGGTTCTGAAAACTTAGATTACTGATGTTACCCAGAGTTGCAGAGGATGCAGGTCCTCCAGATTGATTCAACTTCACCCATTCATCCACAATATCTTTCCATTTCCTGCAAACATAGAAAGATGAAGTTCAACAATTCTTGAACAATTATTGATTGGAAGCAACAAAAACACAAGCAGAAAATTTTACATTATTTGATTTCTTCAATACCTAACAAGATTTTTCACTAATCTCCTAACATCATTTGATGAATGCTTTCGCAATTGATTCACATGCCTTCCGATATCAGTCTCCTGGAATCAAGAACCAGCGAAAGAATTTTAATAAGTTGAAACTGGATCAGAAAACAGCATTTAGACAAGAGAGAAAACACGAATTGATGCAAAAAATTTTACCTTGAGAGCTTTGAATGTTATATCCATATCAGCCAAACTTTGAAGCAGATCAATCAGCGAATCTTCAGACTGAAATCTCAAAACCAAAAATTTAAACAACTAAAACAAAAACCAGATTAAACCCATCAACACAAATCATATGCTCCAAATAAAGATTAATAAAAATAAATAAAATTAAACAAATTGATTGGAAACCAATACCTGGACAGGATCTTCAAGATGCTCCTTGATTTCAAGAATTCTCTTCTGTTCATCATCAAACAATCCTCCGTACGGATCAATATCATCTTCTTCATCGTCATCACCATTAACCGATTGCGGCGTAGAAGGCGACTTTTGGGCTTTGCCTTCATGGCTTATCTCTTTCTCAACGTTAATGTCAACCCCGTTAGCCCTATCGCAGCCAAAATCACAGTTCCGACAGCGGGAAGAAATACACGTTGCGTAAAGTCTCTCAACGATTCTATCCCTTCGTTGCTTCAGCTCCGCCGCATAATCCAACGACGCCACCAAGATCGCCGTGTCAATAAAAGTCCAGACGTCGACGCCCGCAGTCTCCAGAATGGATCGAAAGTCGTCCAAATCCATCCCTCCGTTAGATCAGAATAACTTAAACAAGGAAATTCGTACTGGGTTGATGATGAAACGCGTGAAATCAAAACAAAAACAAAAGCACAGACAAAAGTAACACCAAACTGAAAACAGAATCTAGTTTTGCATCACCAGATCTCTAACCATGTACAGAACCGTGCGATCCAGTTAATGAAAAAAATTCTGACAGAGTAATAGATGTGTCTCCTGAACCAATGAAGAACAGAGGCAGATCTGACTGCAAAACTTTTACAAGAACAAAAGCAAAATACAATGAATTTTCATTGAAGACAGGCTGAATTGAAATGGGTTCTGGATGACAGATAATTTTTTTTATTTTAACTTCAATGGCATCAACATCAAGATTGTGGGTGGCTTGTTGGGGCCAAAATGATGTTCGTTATAAAGTATATTCCAAAAAACGGGATTTTGATTTTAGTTTTTCCTTTTAAAATTTTGATTTGTTTATATTAATTAAATAATAAAGAATTAATTTTTGGTCATTGCTGAACACTCACCACAGCAAGACAGTAAGGTCGGGATTTTGAAAGTTTCTGACAGGCAAATGTTTTGGCTTTGGTTTTGGCTTTGGTTTGGGAGATGAACAGAGAAAGGGAGACAAGAGTCGAGAAGCTGGTTTTCCGTTTTATTATTAATTTTTTAAATATATTAATTAATTATTTTAAAAAATATTAAAAATAATTTTATCAAATTATTATATCATTATTAATCACATACAAAGCTATTATCAAATCGTAATTTTTAAATTTAGTGATCGATTCTCAATAAATATAAGATGATAAATTTATAAATTGTGATAGTATATAAATATTAATAATATTCACGTTTTAAATAAATTTATACGAAAAAA
>CP135536.1:7317057-7345304 GCA_032402905.1 Khaya senegalensis
TTTTTATTTGTATTATACAATTATAATAATTAATATTAAAATTTTGTTCAATTTAAAAAAAAAATTAAACACCCATGTTAAAAAGACATAAAACCATTCAACTAAATCAATAAAAAATCTATATATTTAATAAATTGAACTATGATTCTAAAAAAAAATTGAACACCCATGTTAAAAAGACATAAAACCACTCAACTAAATCAATAAAAAATTTATATATTTAATAAATTGAGCTATGATTCTCACTCTACTAAATATTAAAACCCATTGTTTGCCAAATGATTGGCATTAAATTCATTGCTTTAATGGCAACATTCAATTTGGGCAAACGCATTGTGGTGAACCACAAATTCATAAATCAATAATAATACAAGAGGAAAAGCATTGCCCTAAGTCAAAATGATCTCGATTATATATGGTCCCTACTTTCGAAAACTCCTCGAATAATATTGCCATTGTCTCCTACTTTTGTCAACTTGGGTCTACTTGGAGGAGCTCACATACTTCTGTTTTTTGACTAGATAGCCAAGGTTCCCTTAGTGGAATACAAGATAGCACATAGTTTTAAAATTTTCCATATTCATAATAATTCGTGACACCATCCACCTAACAAACTTATAAAGTTAACAAATTTAGTGTAATATAAAAAAAAAAAAATCTTCTTTTTTTATTCTATAAACAAGCACACGCACATACATATATGAGATTTATCTTTATTATGAATTTGATAACTTTCTTAGCATAAATTAATTTTTTTTCCTGTGAATTTAAGATGTAAATTATAACATAATATAGTATTACTTTTATAGCATGTTGGATCATAAAAATAGTTTATAATACATTTGTTGTCGTTCAACAACTTTATCTTTTAATAAAATAAAAGATACACTATTTTTTAAATAAGCATGATGTCAATCATGAAGTAAAACATTGATGTTATAACCATCTAATATGTCAATTGATCATTCATTAATAAAGACAAAAAAAATTATGCTTGGAAAATAGTATTCTAATTTACTAATTGATAAACTTCCCATATTCATGATACAAATTCATAGATATAAAAAGGAAAATTAATTTTACAGAGAATTAATGAGAGATGGAGGAAATGGTTGAAGATGTGGTCATACTTGGAGCCGGGATAGGATGGCTAGCCATGGCTGTGGGTTTTAAGAGAGCACGGGTCTGAGCTCTGGTCCTAGAGAGTCTGGTGGGCTCCGTGCCACTGGTTCAGCCTTAACTCTCCCTAAGTACCTGGCTTGCTCTTGATGCTCTTGGTGTTTCTCACAGGCTCACTTCCCCGAATGCTCCCTGCCTAAAGTGATTAATTTCTCTTCCTCTATTTTGTTAAAATTTCTTTTTCAACTATTTTGCTCTTCTTTGTTTATTTGCTCAAGTTCATACAACAATATGTAAAAACACAACTATGATAGTTTTTTCAACTTGTGTATTTTATTTAATTTAGGGGACGCGCAACTATTATTGATATAGAAATTGTTCAAGAATTCCCTTTTACAGGAAGAAATGGGTGAGCAATTGATAAATATTTTTCAAGAAAATGTAATAATTATTAAACACCTTAAGAAATTAATAATATTTTGTAATTAAAGTTGTTATTGATTTTAAATGCATGCAGATAAGTAGGAAAGGCATTGACGCAAGACCAATACACTGTAAAGCATTACTGGAGGCATTGGTTCGTTTCTCTTCCAATCTTGCTTCCATTGAAAAAAAAGAGGAAGAAGAACAAGAAGAAGGTTCATCCATTGCAGTATTAAGAATGACGATGGAACTATCATTAAAGCAAAGGTCAATAAACGTTAATTATGAAATCTTAGTTTTTTTCAAAAGAAAAAAAATTATCTCACGATATTATGATATATCTAAAATTTTCAAGTATTTTTTTTTTCAAAATTAGAGCCGTTATAAGATATCAAATATAAATAAAATAATAAGTTATTTATATTAACTATAGTGTAAAATTAAGTAGAAGTGTAATATTCAGAAGCAACATCAAACCCAAGGATGTTACCACAATATTAATTCAATAACTTTACAAGATTGCATAATAACAAAGTTTTTATTAAATAAATTTTAAATTCAGAAATTATCATTTTATAAAATGTTAACTTAGTTCTAAATTCATGTTGTATCTCGCTACCTCAACTTACACTTTCTTTTTTAATAATTTTATTGTGAGCAACATTTAAATTCTAAATTTTATGTAGTACTTAAGAATGTCTGTGATCAAATGGTGCTCAACTGCTAGAGTTTAATCACCTGTAAGTGTGAGGTGGCTGAGCTGAGAGTTTAATAAACTGGAATTGATGAGTTGGTTGAACTGGTTAAAGTTAGTTGATAGTTAGTTATATATTTGAGTTAGTTAAGAAGTTTGTTATTAAAAATAAATTTGTTATAGTCTATTTAATTTTAATTGTAATTTAGAATGTACAGTAGCCAATATAAATATGCCTAGCTTATAATTACTATATTTAACACACTAAAAAATGAAAATTCTAATCAATTTTCATATTATTTTTCATTCTTTGTTTTCTCTCGTTTTCATTCTCTTTCTTTTTAACCAAACAAAGCTTGTTCAATCTCTTTCATGGTATCAAAGTCATAAATGGCTAGCACTAATCTTTTTCTCTCAACAGCTAATATAAATACAACTCTCTTTTGTTGTTCCAATCAAACTAGATGGAACGAATGCTTTGCCTTAGAAATCTTAAGTGTTAGCCTCAATAAAAAGAAATGGCTTGAAAATTTTCATAAATAATGAGTTTGGCTATCCTTTTTATGGTAGGTCTAGAGCAACTAAGGGATCTATGGTTGAAATCAAGACTATGTTTTGTGAAAAAGATAAGATCAATTACTTCTTAGTTGATTATTATCTTCCATAAACGAATTTGTAATTATCCTTGTGATTAATTGAAAAATATCCTTTGAAGATTGAAAAGCTATTAACAAGCAATTTGGTTTTCAAACCAAAGGTCAAATACTTTAGTTATGATTCCAGTTGCAGATAATAAGGAAGGAAGGCTTGACTCTGGTTGAATATTTCATTAAATAAAGAATTTATCAAATTTTCTATTAGTTATTGGATCTCCTCTCAATGGTGATGATTTTCTTATTTACCTACTTAGAGCATTATATTTTGATTATGATTAAGTTGTTGTTAATGTGACAAGTAGAAGTGAGCAATTAAGCTTGTATGAAGTTTATTCAATACTTTTGACTTATAAATATAGAATTCAATAATAAAACATTGGTGCTCAATTGCTGTTCAAGAAAACTTTTCTACCAATTTATTCACAAGCATAGGGATTTTAGAAAAATGATAGAGGTCAAAGGTAGTGAAAATCAAAATATTTAAGCAAGAAAAAGAGCTCAGGGTGCTAGATCTTGGTAGAATGATAAGGGAAATTCCAAGCCGATTTGTTAAATTTGTAACAAATTTGGCCATACGATTAATATTTGTATCAAAGAGTATGTGCCACAATCCTCTAACCCACCACAACAACAAAGCTATAATCAAGCAAACAAGGTTACTTACATTAGATGTGATCAAGATAAAGTAGCTATAAATGAGGGATAGTACTTGGATAGTAGTACCACTCATCCCCTAACGAATAGCTTCCATAACATTTTCTTACAAGGTAAATTTAATGAACTTGAGAAATTAATTATTGGTAGTGGTGATGGTATAGGCTTAACTCATATAGGTTCAATAATCTTGTATTCCAATGAAACATTGAGCTCATTGATTCTTTTAAAGAACATGCTAGTTGTATCTACATTTACCAAGAACTTAATCAATATTTTAAGGTTAGTTGCTGACAATGATGTTATGGCTAAAATTTTTAGAAATTTGTGCTTTGTTATGGATAAGAGAATGAGAAAAGTTTTGTTGTAAAAAGTAACTTCGAAAGGGTTATTTAGGTTGTTTCTTAAGCCCAATTCGAGCTTTTTAATATCAAACACTTTATTTGTTTCTCAATATGTTTAATGGTTCTGTTTTTATGTTTTCTATGTTTGATTCCTTGATAAATAAAAATCATAATAAATGTTTATGCAATTTCTATTCCTATTTTATTATTGAACTCAAACTTTGTCGATTGTTGTATGTAAATTTTGATTAGTTTTAAGGCAAAATCACTTGATGTATTGCATCAGAAGTATGGTCATCCAAACTTCAGATCTCTTAGGCTTATCCTCGAGCATTGCAATACAAATTATGTGATAAAAAAAATTTTAGGTCTTAATTTTTATAATACTTGTCAATACAGCAAAAGCTATAAAATTCATTTTGTTCAGTCTTTTATTAAGACATTTTAAGTTTGAGAGTTACTTCATATAGACTTATAAGGACCCGTAACCACAATTTAAAATAAAGGTTTCAAGTATTACCTTGGCATTGTTAATGACTTTAGTAGATATATGGATCTTTCCTTTAAAAGTCAAATATGAAATCTTACCTACATTCAAATATTTCAAGTTATTAGTTAAAAATAGTTTTATTGTCCTATTAAAGCCTTACATTCTGATTTTGGGGATGAGTTTATTATTATTATTATTATTATTTTGAGTTATTAAAAAATAATAGAATTCAACACCTATTTACATGTTCATATACCCACTATCAAAATGGTGTTATTAAGAAAAAAAACATAAAACCATCTTAAATATGGGAAGTATTTCACATACTGTAAGTACCAAAATTTATTATCCTGTTCTTAATAATATCTCACCATTTGAAAAGTTATTTCATTATTCACTTGATTATTCCATGCTAAAAGTCTTTGGTTGTGCTTGTTTTTCTTATCTTAGACTTTATCATGCTCACAAAATGAATTTTTATTTAGTTAAATGTACATTCACAAGTTATAATGTTGTGCATAAAAACTACAAATATCTCCACCTTTTAAGTAGAGTTTATATTACTATACATGAAACTATTGATGAGTTTTCACTTTCCTACCAATTTTTGCATTCTTCTTCTTGTTCTATTTCTATTGTTTCTTCAATTTTTTGCTCTATCATTCCTATTCTTTAACCACAACATGCTTCACCTTCTCTAAACATATCTATTAATTTTCCATGTTAGGTGCTAGCTCTTCCATCTTGATTTACTTTACCTTTACCTTTTTCTTGTATTTTTGAGAATCAAATTTAGAATACTCATTCTATGGTTACAAGGTTCAAGAGTTGATAAAAATTAATAACAAACTCATAATGATTCTTTGTACATACCAATTGGACCAATTATAAAAGTAAGAATAAAGAAAATTAAAGTAACGTTTAATAGATTGGTTCAAAAGATTTGGGGTAAACAAGATTAGAGGTTAATATAAAATATAGAATCAAGCATGAAACTGAGTTTTAAAGAGTATCAAAAGTTAATCAATATGATCCAAGTATGAATCAAGCATAAAACTGAGTTTTAAAGAATATCAAAAGTTAGTCAATATGATCCAAGTATGTAGATAGAATTCTTTCTCTAAAAGAAATATTACATAAGTATATATTTTAATTAATTATTTTTTCTTATTATTTTAGAACTTTTATTCTTTACTATTTTAGACTAGAATTTTTAATTCTAAATTGTTTAAAATTTTAATTGTAAACCTTATATAAAGAAATTTTAAAAAAATATATTGTAGAGGAAAATTAGAAATTAGATTTTATTCAATTAAAATTGTGAAAATTACTTTTCTTTTTAACTCTTTAAAGAATTTTGTGAACTTATTAAGAGATCTCTCTTATAGCATTTAAATCTTTTATTTTATATTTTTGATACATGGTTGATGAATTATTAGGTTAAGATCTTTATCATTGATTCTTGGTTCCTTTAATCATTGGGTTAAAGGTTTTTAATATAAATTTTAGTTTTCTTGGGGCTTGAATTCCAATTTTAAGTTGTTAGATTTCAAGATTAATATATTAAGGAGAGTAATGACAAAAGTGTTTTTTTATACCAATCAGCCTATGTTTGTACTTTTGTACAAAAAGGCGTACTTTCATACTAACGATCATGACAAAATTTTATCTAGTGTTACTATTTCTTTGTTGTAAAAATATAGTAATGTGTTTTCATATGATATTCTTAGTGGGTTACCACTTATTAAAGGAATAAAACATTAAATCTATTTTGTACCTAGTATTACCATATCTAATAAACCAGCCTATAAGAGTAATTTTGAGGAGACAAAGGAATTTTAAAAACAAATTGAAGAGTTAAGAGTTAAAGGATGTGTGAGAGAAAATATGAGTCTAGATGCAGTTTCAATATTACTTGTGCCTAGAAAAGATAGAATGTGGAGAATATGTGTTGATTGTAGAATTGTCAACAATATCACAGTAAAGTATAGATATCACATACTTAAGTTAGATGACATGTTAGATAAATTATATGAATAATATATTTTCATAACAATTGACTTAAAAAGTGGATATTATCAAATTAGTTAGAAAAATTGTGATGAATGAAAAATTATTTTTAAGACTAAATATGAGTTATACGAATGATTAGTCATGTTATTTGATCTAATTAATGCATTTAGCACATTTATGAGATTGATGAATTATATATTGCGCACATTTATAGACAAATTTATTATAGTTTATTTTGATGATACTTTGGTGTATAGTAAGAGTTATAATGACTATGTTGAGTCATCTATGTTGTGTATTTAATGTGTCGAGAAAGAAAAAATTGTATGCCAACTTAAACAAATATTCCTTTTGTATGGAAAAAAAATTATATTTTTTGGTTATGTTGTTAATACAAAAGGAATATAGGTGGATAAAAAAAAAGTAAAGGCTATTAAAAAATGGCCAACTTCTAAGTCTATTACTGAGGTAAGAAATTTGCATGGCTTGACTACTTTTTATAGGTGTTTTACTAAGGATTTTAGTACACCAACTGCACCACTCACTGAAATTATAAAAAAAATTATTAGGTTTTAAACGGGGTAGTAAATAAGAGTGTATATTTAAATCAATAAAAGAAAGGTTACGTTCCGTACCTTTATTAACATTACATAACTTTTTTAAAATTTTTGGATTGAAATTAATGCCTCAAAAATAGGTATTTGAACTATTTTGATACAGGAAGAAGACCAATAGCTTATTTTAGTGAAAAGTTCAATAGTGCAATATTGAACTACATAAAATAGGATAAGAAACTCAACGTATTGGTGAAAGCATTAGAGACTTAGCAATATTATCTGTAACCAAAGGAATTTGTTATACATACCAACCAATAATCCTTAAAGCACTTGAAGGGATAAGGTAGGTTAAATAAAAAGTATGCTAAGTGAATATAGTTTATTGAGTTTTTTTCCTATATAATTAAATAAGTAAGGCAAGGAAAATACCATGGTTGATGCATTATCAAGAAAATATGTTTTATTTTTACTTTAAACACAAAATTAATGGGTTTTGAATATATTAAAGACTTGTATGTTAACAATTTTAACTTTACTAGTGTATACAAAGTATGTGAAATGATAATTTTTGGAGCATGCTATAGTTAAATAGGTATTTATTTTGAGAGAATAAATTTTGTGTGCTTAACAATTCTATGTGAGAGTTGCTTGTACGTGAAACAAATATAAGAGGTTTAGTGGGACACTTTAATATTAGGAAAACTTTAGATGTATTACTAGAGCATTCCTTTTGGCTTAAGATGAAACGTGATATGAAAAGTATTTATGCAAGATAAATTATGTATAGGCAAGCTAAATTTAAGGTTTTACTTTATAGTTTAAATATACCCTTACCTATACCAAGTAAACCTTAGGTTGATATTTTTATAGATTTATTCGAGGTTTACCAAAGTCAAAAATGATTAAAGATTATATATTTATGATTGTTGATAAATTTTCTAAAATAACAAATTTTATATCCTACTGTAAAACTAATGATGCAATCAACATTGTAAATTTATTTTTTAGAAAGATAGTACGACTCTATAGTGTTCTAAAAAATACTGTATCTAATCGAAATATTAAATTTTGTAACTACTTTTATAAGGTTTTGTGAAGTAAGTTGGAAATTAAGTTATTATTTTTTACAACTTGTCATCTATAAACGAATGGGCAAATAGAGATAGTAAATAGAATTTTAACTACTCCTTTATGTATTATTATTTAAAATAACTTGAAAAATTAAGAATAGCGTTTACCATTTTTTGAGTTTGCATATAATAAAGTTGTTCAAGTTATTACAAATTATTTACTATTTGACATTGTTTATAATTTTAATCCTTTAATACTATTAGATTTGTTACCTTTGTATGTTAATGAAAGAAATAGTTTTGATGATAAAAAGAAAACTAAACTGATTAAGAAACTATATGAGAGTGTTTGTCAATACATTGAGAAAGGAAACAAGCAATATGCAGTTAAAGCCAATCAAGGGCATAGATAAGTTATCTTTTAACTTGGTGATTAGGTTTGAGTGTATATGAAGAAAGAAAGATTTCTTACTCAAAAAAGGACTAAATTGCATTTTAAAAAAGATGGTCTATTCGAAATCATTAAATGAATCAAAATAATGCATATAAATTAAATCTTCTAAGTAAGTATAATATTATTACTACTTTTAATATTTTTGATCTTTCTCTTTTTGACAAAAATGACAATTTGAGATTGTATCATTTTGAAGAGAGAAAGAATCATGAAAATCAACAACAAATTCATATTGATTGTTTTCAAGGACCAATTGGACTAATTACAAGAGTAAGAGCGAAGAAAATTAATGCGATATTTAATGAATTGATTGAAAAAATTTGGAATGAATAAGATTCGAAATTAACATCAAATATAAAAATCAAGCATGAAACTAAGTTTTAAAAAGTATCAAAAGCTAGTTAATATGATCTAAAAATGTAAATAGAATTTTTTTTCTAGTACGAATGATATATAGGTATATATTTTAATTAATTATTTTTTTATTATTTTAAAACTTTTATTTATAACTATTTTAGACCTAGGACCTTTAATTCTAAATTGTTTATAATTTTAATTGTAAACTTTATATAAAAGAGTTTAAAAAAATATTGTAAAAGAGAATTAGAGATTAATTTTTATTCAATTAAAATTATAAAAATTACTCTTCTTTTTGGTTCTTCAAAGAAAATTGTGAATTTATCAAGAGATTTCTCTTGTGACGTTCAAATTTTTTTATTATACTTTTGGTTCATGGTTAGTAATCATTGGGTTAGAGTTCTTTAATTTAAATTTTAACTTTTTTGAGGTTTGAATTATAATTCAAGTTATTGGGTTTCAAATTGATATTCTTGGAGTTCGTATCAAGAGTGATATTTTTAAATAAAAATTTTATATGCCTAACACTTCCTTTGTTAAACCTATTTCTGCCAATTAAGTTTTGATTATTCCAGTATAAAAGGAAGCTATGCAAGATAAATTTGATATATTAAAAAGGAATAACACTTGGGATTTAATTCTATTTTCTTTAAATTACAATATTGTTGGAAGCAAAAAGGTTTTTAAGATTAAGTACAATTCAAATGGTATTCTTTCTAAAGATAAGATTTTGTTGGTGGTTAAAGGCTTTATTAAATATCAGAGATTAATTTTTTTTGACACTTATAATCTTATTATCAAGGTCTTTACTATTAAGATGATTCTCAATTTGGCTGTAATGCATGGATGGATAACAAGGCAAATTGATTTTAATAATGTCTTTCTTAATAGGAAGTTTGATGAGGGTGTATATATCATCAACATAGAGCTTTATCAAGATCAACTTCCTTCTCATTTGTGTTGAATAAATAAGGAACTTTATGGTTTTGAACAGGCTTCTTAAGCCTAAAATGATCACATTATAACTATACACTTACAATAAGGTTTCAAGAACTCAAAGGTTGACTCATCTCTTTTCATCAAGCATACTTCTACATTTAAGCTTCTCATTCACATTTATGTTGATGATATCTTAGTTGGTAGTTCTAACAAGTCTCTTATAGAAGCTCTTATCCTTTAGTTGGGACAAAAATTTACACTAAAAGACCTTAGCCAATTTGGTTATTTCCTTAGCATTGAAATCACTTACAATGTTGTTGGTTTGCACCTATCACAAATAAAGTATATTAAAGAGTTTCTTTCTCGAGCCAATATGGCTCTAGTTGTAAGGGCCACTCCACTCCTATAACATATGGTGTTAAGCTAACTAAGTTTGATGGTGATGTATTTAAAGATATTTCTTTTTATAACAGTATTGTTGGAAGCCTAACTATGTCACATTAACAAGGCATGTTATTAGCCTTTTTAGTTAATAAATTGAATCAATTCTTGGCTTCTCTTATTGTTAAATATTGACAAGCTTGCAAAAGACTTCTTAAGTATTTGAAAGAGACTTTTTCTTTTGATCTTCAATTTACCATGAGTGGTATACTAGAAATTGTTGCTTTCTCATATGTTGACTAGGCTTGTGATTTGGATGATCGAAAGTTTATGGGAAAAACACTTTACACAAACTTCTATACACGAATAGGCCAACATAGAGAAACTTAGCAATAATGAAATCTATTAGCTCTTTAATTACAATTCTCTAGCTAATGGTAAGTATTTTATTGGCATATTCATTATGTTGTGAGATGTTCTCAGAATTTGTTAGGTGCGTTAAGTGATTTTAAATGATATGGCAATTGAGTCAATATTGTTTTGCAGTTAGTTTTATTCTATTTTTTCAGTTATAATATAACTGATCAATGAGTCATCTTTCAGCAAAAATATCTTGAGTTGTAGGTATCCAAATAGAGAGTTCCTTAACTTGTTTTGTAGTTGTGAATGTCCTTTATATGACTGTAATCTCCATCTTCATCAATAAAGTTCTTTAAAATGTGTTGATCTCGTGGATGAAGGTTTCATGCTAAACCACGTAAATTTGCTGTTCTGGTTTTCTTGCTAATACGTTTATGTGTTCGTGATGATTTGTGTTGCTTGATTGTGATCAAGAATCATTGTTGAATCAATTTTGAGATTGAATTCGCAACAACTACATTCAATAACTTTTTATAGCAAAATTTAATGTGTTTGCATATTTCATTTTTCATGTTGATCATTTCAATTTCTAGGAGAAACTATATCAACAAATCCAAAATTGGTTTTAAAAAAATGCACATGACAAGTATGTATAGATCTTGCCTCCATTGTTCTTGGACATCATCCGACAATGTGATCTTTCAAGATTGGCAAAGGTACCATTGATGTTCAAATATCCATGGAACATCATATTGGGAAATCTAAGCAAAGAAAACATCACGGCAGTCGGACATGCCATGCACCCATGACGCCTGATCTCGTACAAGGTGATTGTCAATCCCTGAAATATGTTGTAGTACTCATCTGACACATCGGGAATTCATTAATCAAAGATGACAGACTTGTTTCAGGAGATATTGGTTAAGCATCTTAGATGGTTATTATGTCAAGGAAAGAAGATGGCATGTAACTTTGCTAGTTACAGGGTCATATTTATCAGGACGAGCACAACTAGAAGGATTGAAATGGTGGATAAAATTCCTGAGAGAAGTAATTTTCTGTAAATTGTTGTTTCATTGGATTTCAAAAATTGTTGTACTAAATGATTTGGGGAAGTTGTCTGGAGTTTCTCCCTCCCTTGAATCAAACAATTCAGCAACATCGATTAAGGCTTTATTTGGTATGGAAGTGTCAGAACGAGATCACTTAATATATTTTATCCCATAATTTATATTCTAAATTTTATCAATCAATTTCTTTTTATATATTTTAACTTCCTAATTTTATATGACTTTATATTTCTTAAAAACACATTGCTCAATTTTTAATATACCCTCAACTTACAATTTAAGAGTTTCAAATAACAAATGGTATTATATCACTTCTAAAATTATTTTTTAAAATCATGGCTTTAAATTTATTCACTTTAATTATTAGAAACAATGTTGCCAATTTTTTTTTATTAATCATAATTACAACAATAACATTTACTACTTCCAAAACAAATGTGAAAATTAATGTATAATTAATTATAAACCTCTGACTAACGTGTCAATGATCTTATTAGTTGCTCCTTCCGACTTTTCCTATTTTGTCAAAATTTATGCTGTTGTGCTTTCACCTTCTATCAACTTTATGTCACTGCTTATATTAGACTAATCTCATAAATGATCAATGCGTATTTGTATTTTAATGATGGAAACAAAGAAGTGACAACAATTTTAGAAGAAGATGTGCTGATTATAAGAGCAGGAGAAGTAGGTTTGGCGACGGCTGTGGCTTTGAAAAGACTTGGAATTCGAGCTTTGGTTTTAGAAAATCAGATGGGCTGCGTAGAAGAAGAAGGAGAAGAATTCTGGAATGAATAAAAGATTTGTATCTCTTCATTGATTGATGGCCATTCATCATACTATTTACTACACAATGAATGTTATTTAAATAAAAATAATATTAACAACTTTGCATTATTATAGTAGAAATTTTATTGCTTCGACTTATTCAGTCAATGCAGTTGGACAAGAAATTGATCTAATGCACTATAGTTCAAGTCAGATTTTGTATCTTTTTAAATATCTTTTGAATTTAAATTTGATGACACAAAGTCTTCTTATCATTTAAACTCTCTCCAACTTTATCATTTCTTTGATCTATTACCACTGAGTTATGAGGCACTGCTAACAAACAAGTCACTTTGCAACCTTAACCGTGTTTCCAAATGCTTGGCTTCTCTTGACTCACTTGGTGTTTCTACCAAGCTCACTTCCAGTTATGCTCCTACAAAGAGGTTAAAAAAATTAAAAGAAATGGCATATTGACAATTAATTTCTTGGTTTTTTTCGATTGTGTTCTAATTCTTGTAAGAGGTTTTTAGAGATTGAAAGTCATTTAATTGTTTGTATCACCTTTGAATCTTGATTTTTTATCCAAATCTAAGCATCTACTTAGCAGAAACAGAGTAAACAAATAGACATCAGTTTCATTTGCATATTTTGCACTAATCAACAAATTCTATAATTTTACGTATAAATAGGGGAGTTGTAACCCATCTTGAAACTGGAGCAACTCAAGAAATCTCCTTTGCTGGAACATCTGAATAAGTCGCAATGCATACTAGTTCAAGCTTTATGTATATCAATAATTAGATCCCTCGTTTCAGTGGCAATGTATTCTAATTCCCTTATATTTCGTAATTCCCTTGTCCCTTATGAAGCAGGATTTTATCCAGACCCAGATCCGTTCATCGTAAAACATTATTAGAAGCATTAGAAGATGACTTACTGATTGATACAATCCACTACTCTTCGAAGGTTGCAGCCATTGAAACAGAAACAGTTGAAGGTTCATCCATTACAGTCATACATTTGGGTAATGGTGCTGTAATTAAATATAAGGTACTAATTAAGGTTTGCTTAAGTTTGCTGCTTTTGTGTGTGTGTGTGTGTGTGTGTGTGTGTATGATGATTTTTTTCATAAAATGAACTGTATATTTGCTTTCTGGCAATTCAGATTTTGATAGGATGATATGGGGTTCACTCAGCCGTGGCACGGTTGCTGGGACTTTCAGCGCCGGTGGATTCGGGCCGATCAGCTGTGGGAGGCATGGCTGTTTTTCCTGAAGGCAATGGTTTGAACTAAGATGTCAGGCAATTTGTAGATGCAGGCATATGGGCTGGATTTGTTCCTCTCAATGATAAGGAAATCGTTCATCACTTGTAATTCTCTACCTAAAGAGAGCTATTCTTCCTCCATTTTACCATAACAACCCTTTTGGCATATTCATTGCTACATTTACGGCTACTTCTCTATGAAACATTTTGGAGATTGTATGCCGGGACTAACTTTTGGCCAAATTCTTTTCTGATGATTTATTTATTAGTAACGAGCATAACGACGACGTTATTGTTCCAATAGAGAGAAGAACCTATGATTACCTTTTCGGAAAAGCAACATTTAACTATGTGATTGACACCTTTTTGGTAGCTATTGCTTCTATTCCTAGCATATATATTATTACCCAACCCACTGTCTGCATGTTTGTACATGTCATTTTCATGTTGTTTATTTCAATTTCCAGGAGAAAATAAATCAGCAAATCCAGAATTGATACAGAAGGAAGTGCTTAACTACTATGCCGACATCTTGCCTCCATTGTTCTTGGACATCTTCCGGCATTGTGATCTTTCAATATTGACAGAGGCTGCATTGATGTTCAGACATCCATGGAACATCATTTTTGGAAATCTAATCTCAAGGAAACATCGCGGTGGCTGGAGACGCCATGAGCCCGATGACGGCTGATCTCGGACAAGACGGTTACAAGTCCTGGAAGGCGCCGTAGTACTCGGCCAACACATCGGGAATTCAATTATCAAAGATAAAAGAATTGTTTCGGGAGACATCGGTGAAGCACTAGGTGGATTTGTAAAAGAAAGAAGATGGCGTGTAACATGGCTGGTTTTAGGGTCATAGTTTTCAGGATGGGCACAACAAGGAGTATCAAAATAATGGATGAAATTCCTGAGAGATGTAATTTTCTATAAATTGTTCTTTCACAGGATTGCTAAAACTGCCGTAAAATATAATTGTGGGAAAATGCCCCGGAGTTTCTTTCTCTAATTCAGTTCCTAAACATACATCTCCTCAATTTTAAGTATGCTATCAGTCTATAATTTTAGGGTTTTAGATACATTACTCATGAAATTATATATAAATCACACAAAATATTGTTAAAATTAAATGTTATTAAATATTTAATGAAACATATTATTAATTTTTTTTATTTTCAAACTAAGCATCTCAAACACTTTTTTTTTATTATAATGTACTTCATAATCAAAAAAAAAAAATCCTTGCTATTCTAATAATGTAGTATTGTATTGTATCTGTTATTAGTTTGATCCTTTATAGTAACTACCTGTAATAATGAACTTGCAAAATGAATTTGTTTATCATAAAGAGATTTGTTGTTCCTAAACCTCCTTAACCTTAATTGTTATTTGAACAAATTAATTATCAAATTTGGGCATTGAAAAATTCAATTGGATTGATGAGTTAAAAAAAAAAATGAATTCCTACAAATGCTCTCTTTAATGAATTGATTTAAAAGTTAAAACAAAAATAATTTAACAAGTTATTTTAAATATTTAATAACACGTGACATTGATAAAATCTTAATAAATAAGATTTTATTTATCTTTTTATCTAATTAATTAACTACTACACTACTTTTTTTTCTAAAAAAAATAACCCACAAAATTCATGATTTTTATTTGCACTTTTTTTAAAAAAAAAATTCTTTCTCTTTTTCTATCTCTCACTTTTTTGTTCCATTGATTTAAAGTGAGAACCCTTCAAACTATATTTTCTCACATCATGTTTCTGTTATGAATTTATCAAAATTGTTTTACGTGAGTTGTCATGTTATCCTAGTTTTTAGCCATTTTTAATTTAAGTAGGTCATGAGTTAGTGCTCAGAGTTAGTTGCTATTTTTTAGTTTCATTTTCTTATTGTACTGCCTATTTAAAGAGTCATTTGATTCAGTTAAAAGTATGAAAAAAATTTCTTCAATTTTATTCTATCTTTAGTCCTAAATCGTAACAGTAGTATTAGAGCTAAGTTGAGGGAAAAGTGAAGTGCAGCAGCTATAATTTTTCCTTCGTCGCAGCAGCAAATTTCATATGCCTTCTAATAATTTTGTTCAACCTGCGATTCCACGCTTTGATGGTTATTATGATCATTGGAGTATGCTGATGGAGAATTTTCTGAGATCCAAAGAATATTGGCAAGTAGTTGAAAGTGGCATGACAGTGGCAGCAACTGGAGTTTCTTTGACAGAAGCGCAAAAGACAGAACAAAAGGCACAGAAATTGAAAGATTTGAAAGCAAAAAATTATCTGTTCGAAGCCATTGATCATTCAATCTTGGAAACAATTGTTTGCAAAGACACTTCTAAACAAATTTGGGATTCAATGAAGAAGAAATATCAAGGGAATGCAAGGGCAAAACATGTGCAACTCCAATCTCTTCATCGAGAATTTAAGGGACTCTAAATGAAGTCTGGGGAGTCAGTTTCGGAATATTTTTCAAAAACAATGGCAATTGCAAACAAAATGCGAATTCATGGAGAAAAGCTAGAGGATGTCACCATCGTTGAAAAGATCCTTCGTTCAATGACGTCTAAGTTTAATTTTGTGATTTGTTCTATTGAGAAGTCTAAAGATATTAATACTCTTTCAATAAATGAATTACAAAATTCCTTACTGGTTCATGAGCAAAAGGTAAACTAGCAGGATAAAGAAGAGCAAGCATTGCAAGCAGCAACGAATTTGAAAGAAACAGGACGTGGAAACGGAGGTTGGAAAGAAAAAATTTCACACCACAAGCAAGGAGAGGATAAAGATGTTGACTTTCAAAGAAAAGAAAGAGGTCGTGAGAGTCAAAATTCAATTGGCCATAAATCAAAGTTTGCAGATAAATCTAATGTTAAATGTTTTCATTGTCATAGGTATTTTCATTGTCATAGGTATGGTCATTATCACTTAGAATGCCATACGAATTTGAATAAACATAACAAGGAGAGTTCGAACTTTGCGGAGAAAGAAAAAGAAGAAGTATCTCTTCTCATGGTGTGTCATACTAAAGAAGAAACTCATCCGAATTCGTAGTATTTAGATACAAGTTACAGCAACCATATGTGTGAAGACAAAATAATTTTTTCTGATTTAGACAAATCTTTCCGAAATATTATAAAATTTGGTGATAACTCTACAATATCAATTATGGGGAAAGGAAGGATCACAATTCAAACCAAAAAGAATTCTCACTCTATCGCCAATGTTCTATTTGTTCCAGATTTTAAAAAAAAAAATTTGCTCAATATTGGCCAACTTCAAGAAAAATGATATGAGATTTTTATAAAAGATGAAGTCTGTCAAATCTAAGATGAAAAATTGGGCTTAATTGCTTAAGTGAAAATGACTTCAAATCGGATGTTTCCTTTGTATTTGCAACACATTATTAACTTGTGTTTTGTTGCAAAATTAAACGATTTAGCATGGTTATGGCACTTTCGTTATGGGCATCTCAATTTTGGTGGATTAAAGACCTTGCGACAGAAAAATATAGTGATAGGCCTTTCAGAATTCAAGCCTCCTGCAGAGATTTGCGAAGAATGTGTTGTTAGCAAACAACATCGAAATGTCTTTCCGAAAGAAAAATCATGGAAGGCTAAGAAGATGCTGGAACTAGTGCATTCTGACTTATGTGGGCTAATTAAGCCAATTTCAAATAGAGGTAAATAATATTTTATATTATTTATTGATGATTTTAGTAGAAAAATTTGGGTTTATTTTTTGCAAGAAAAGTCAGAGGCTTTCACAATGTTTCGAAAATTCAAAGCACTAGTTGAAAAAGAAGTTTGCAGTGTAATTAAAGTTTTTCGTAGCGATCGTGGTGGAGAATACAACTCGCAAGAATTTCAAAATTTTTGTAACCAGCATGGAATTAAAAGGCAGCTAACTACAGCTTATACACCTTAACAAAATGGGTTATGTAAGAGGAAAAATCGCACTATTCTTAATATGGTGCGAAGTCTTTTACAAAGGAGCAAAATTTCAAAAAAAAAAATTGGCCTGAAATTGTAAATTGAAGTGTTTATATTTTGAACAGAAGTCCCACACTAGCTGTTCAAAATGTAACTCCTGAAAAAGCATGGAGCGGGCATAAGCCATCAGTAGATCATTTATGGGTGTTTGGGTGTATAACATATGCTCATGTTCCAGATGAAAAAATAAGTAAGTTAGATGATAAAGGCCAAAAATGTATTTTTCTTGGTGTTAGTGATTATTCAAAAACTTATAAATTGTATAATCTTATCACCAAAAAAATTGTTATTAGTCGTGATGTAATTTTTTATGAATAAAAAACATGAACGTGTAGTTCTAGTTTAATTGGATAGCAAATCCCAACTGATTTTGATGGTGAAAATGAAAAGAAAACACAGCAACCTCAACATCAACCAATTTCAGCAATCATAGAATTTCATATTCCTCAAAATACAGCTCTAGCAACTTCTGAAACCTCACCAACAGTATCAGTAATTGATGAACAACTTGATGCTGCAACAAATTTGCATTCTCAACGTGAGAGAAGAAGGCCAACATGGATGTCAGATTATGAGGTAATAGGAATTAATTCTTCTGAGGATTTATTTAACCACTTTGCCTTGTTTTTAAATTGTGATCCAGTAACATTTGAAGAAACAATTAAATAGTCAAAATGGCGAAAGGCTATGAGTTCAAAAATTGCAGCCATCGAAAGAAACAACACTTGGGAGCTGACAGAACTTCTAAAAGGAAAAAAAAATAATTGGCGTCAAGTGGGTATACAAGACAAAATTGAAAGAAAATGGTGAAGTTGACAAGTATAAGACACGTTTAGTGGCTAAGGGCTACAAGCAAAAGTTTGGCATTGATTACAAAGAAGTTTTTGCACCTATTGTAAGGCATGACACAATTTGATTGGTGATTGCATTGACTGCATAACAATCATGGCCTATCTTCTAATTAGATGTTAAGTCAGTATTTTTACATAGAGATTTGCAAAAACAGGTATTTATTGAACAACCTCCTGGTTATGTGAAAATTGGTAGCGAGCATAAAGTTTATAAACTAAAAAAAAGCTTTATATGGACTAAAACAAACACCTAGAGCTTAGTATAGTCATATAAATGCTTATTTTTTAAAAAGAGGTTTTCAAAAATGCCCATATGAGTATACTCTTTACAAAAAAGTTGAAGATGGAGGAAATATTCTTTTAGTATGCTTGTATGTAGATGATTTGATTTATACTAGAAATAATAGAGTCATGTTTGAAAATTTTAAGAAATCCATGATACTTGAATTTAAAATATCCGATATTGGAATGATGCACTATTTTCTTGGCATAGAAGTAGTACAATCTACTGCTAGAATTTTTCTTTGTCAAAAGAAATATGTGCAAGAGATCTTGGACAAGTTTGAAATGAAGAATTGCAACTCTATCACTACTCCAACTAAAATAGAATTGAAGCTTATGAAGAATTTTGCAGGAAAAAGAGTTGATAGTACTTTTTATAAGTAAATTGTCGAAAATTTAATATATTTAACAGCAATAAAGCCATATATAATGTATTCAGTGAGTCTTATCAATAGTTATATAGAGAATCCAACAGAGATGCATCTTCTAGTAGCCAAGAGGATCTTGCGATACTTACAAGGCACTAATGAATTTGGGATTTTCTACAAGAAAGGAGAAATATCATATTTGTTTGGCTTTACTGACAGCGATTATGCAGGAGATCAAGATAATAGAAAAAGCACTTCATGCTATGTTTTTATTTTTAGATCAAGTGCTGTTTTATGGTCATCAAAAAAAAAAATAATCAATCGTTACTTTATCCATTACTGAAGCTGAATTTGTTACTGCAACTTCTTGTGCTTGTCAAGCCATATGGTTGAAGAGAATTCTTGAAGAGCTTCATTTTGAGAGACAAGGGCCTATTACAATTTTTTGTGATAACAACTCAGTTATTAAACTATCCAAAAATCATGTTTTACATGGCAGAAGTAAGCACATAGATGTAAAGTTTCATTTTTTGAGAGATCTCACGAATGATAGAACAATTAAACTCATCCACTGTAGAAGTGAAGAATAGGTTGCAGACATATTAACAAAGCCTCTCAAACTACATTTATTTCTGAAGTTAAGAAAATTGATGGGTGTTTGTATGTTGGATGTTTGATGGATGTCTCAGATCTTTCTTATTTGTGCATTAAACTGATATTTACAAACATCAGTTTAATGGAGGATTTGTTATGAATTTGTCAAAATTGTTTTACATGGGTTGTCATGTTATCTTAATTTTTAGCCATTTTTAGTTTATGCAGGTCATGAGTTAATACTCAAAGTTAGTTGCTATTTTTTAGTTTCATTTTCTTATTGTACTGCCTATTGAAAGAGTCATTTGATTCAATTAAAAATATTAAAAAGTTTCTTTAATTTTATTCTGTCTTTAATCATAAATCGTAACAGTTTCAAGAATAAAATTATTTATTTTCTTTTTATTAAGTTTCCTATAACTTAATCAAAATAAAAATTATTCTTCCTTATTAATAAATCAAAGTACATACTAATTAAAAAAATTAAATTACATAAAAATAATATAAATTTTAAGATTTAAACCCAATATAAATTTTAACAATTAAATCTATAAATTCAATAAAAAAAAATTTTCAATCATTTTATTTAAATATATATGAAATAATAAATTTTTTTTTAGAGTTTGTTAAGATGAAGAATTCATTAAATGAAAAGATAATAATGTCTTTAGCTATTAATATCAGTACATTTTCACAAATTTAATGGATGGTTATTTTTATAAAAATAAAATAAAATTATATTTTAATTATATAATATTAAAATAATTTAAAATAATTTTATTTTAATTACATAACTAATTTTAATTCGATTCCAAGAAGATGATTAATTTTATTAATTTTGAAAAAAATTATTATAATTCCTGCTTACTTTTATTTCAATAAAATATTTAAAAAATTATTTTATTTTTTTTCTTTTTTTAACTGATTCTTGTTTAATCTGATAAATTAATATGTGTATGCATTGATTTTTTTCACTTAATTTTATAGATTAACTGCTTGATTTCATGGGCGTATCGTGTGGAGGAGGGCACTGATTTTGGCGCGCAAATCGAGCGTCATAAAAGATGTTGTCCCCAGTTTCCAGCCACCAAACCTAATCTTTTCTTTACCTGACACAAAGATGTCCCCGATTCCCCGGTACTAACCTTATCTCGTCTCTGCCTTCCCATGTCTTACTCACAATACATGTGACTTGTCCACGTCCAAGTAATTAGTATTGTCAAAAAATGATCTTAGTTTTTTCTTCAGCTAAAAGCTAATTAGAGGAATTATATATATATATATATATATAAAACTCCTTAAAATCTTGGGATGGTATATACTCATCTTTAAAATTAATTACTAAAAATAATATTTCCTCAGCATAAAATAATATGAGATCCAAACTCCTATTACTCAATGGATAAAAAATTATTAATTGTATGATAGACATTAGTGACAACTAAGCACTTACTGGTCAAGGGGCGAGCCCAGCTCAATTAATTTCTGAATTCGACGGACTGGTCAATTAATACGCATGTGATTCATTGACTGGCAAATTTGCTGTGGACCATATGATTTCATTGCATGCGTGGCCGCCAATCCTTTCGGATTACAATGATCAGGAATTATGGGCCCTGGATGATGTAAAGGTATCTGAAATGTAAGTATATCAATGGAGAAAGACCTGTATCATGAATAGGACAAGTCGTTGGGAACTGGGGACAGTACCTTCATGATTTCACATGGCAATCGAAGCGCACACCGACACTCCAAATCAATGGAATCAAAAAAAAAAAAAGAAAATTAAATGCATGCACACATTAATTTATGAAATGGAGTAAAAATCGGTGAAAACATGTGAAAATATGAAGTGATTTTTTTTAACATTTTATTGAATTAAAAATAAGTGGTCACGCGAGAATAAACTTGTAAAAAATTGACAAGACTAATAATGTTGATGACATATTGAACTGAAACAGGAAATAGGGTCCAATTAGTGACAAGTAGTTGCCAAATATGGTAAGAAATAGGGAGAGATCCACCTCTATATAACAAGCAGTCGACATAACTGAGAGTGCAGTCACCTGTTAAACAGCAAACACTTCTTTTTTTCTCGTGGTGTTTAGAATATTGGGAATGGCGTTGTCTGCGGTCGAGGATGTGGTGGTGGTAGGCGGAGGAATAGCGGGGCTGGCGACGGCAGTGGCTTTGAAGAGAGTTGGCATTCGATCTTTGGTTTTAGAAAAATCTGAAAATCTACGTGCCGCTAGAACCGCCTTTACCATCTGCCCCAACGGTTGGCGTGCCCTTGATACTCTTGGCATTTCTCACAAGCTTACTTCACTTTATACCCCTGCTGAGAGGTAACTCCATTTGCAACTTAAGTTATCGTTATTTATTTTTTTTTTCCATTTTAGGAACCTTTTAGTTGCAACTTTTTATGTCGTTTTTCCTTACATACCATTTGTGAGTCAACTACTACATTCACGTGAAAACTCGGTCTAAACGCAGACAACCGAATTATGTACATATTTTGTCTGACCAATATGAAAGTTTCTTACGACTGTACATTGTTTATTGGGTTGGGTTATTAATGTGTATGCACTGATATTATTTATTTTGATAATTAGGGCATTAATTACTGATGTCGTCACCGGAGCTATGCGAGAAGTCTCCTTCAGTGGCTTCAAGGAGTGAGTTCTGAAGCTTAATTTTTGTTTCTTCCCAACATATTTTAATGAGAATAATATTATTACTCTCCAAGTACATAATATAAAAAAATTAATTAAAATGGCGTCAATAATTCATTCAATAAAAATGATATATGTGTTTTTATTGTTTTTTAAACATACTTACTGTCATTATTCTAGCCCATGTGCCTAAATAAGGAAAGAGTTGCCCTAACTAATGATCTCAAATGAAGCAGGAGTGGCATTGGACCCAGATCAATACATCAAAATGTGTTGTTAGAGGCCTTGGCAGATGAACTTCCGACCGAAACGATTCGTTTCTCTTCGCAAGTTGCTGCCATTGAAACACAAACACAAGAAGGTTCCTCCATTGCTATCATACATTTGGCAGATGGTGTGTCGATCAAAACTAAGGTAAGTAAATCTACCATTTGTTCCTTTTTGTTTTATTTAATTTTAAGTTTGATGAATTTCAAAATTGTGAGAAAATTTTATGAATTTTAAACATTGTACGAATACAAATAAAACTTCTTTTTATTTGTAACAAACATGCCAAAACCGAAAAATTTTAGCTTCATTATTTATCAATAAGTTCACTTTTTTTAAAAATATTTTATCCATAAAACTTCTTCTTTATTTTAATATGAGAGAGATTTAAATTACTTCAAATATCTTATAACATTTGTAAAATTTTTATTAATTGAGTTAATTAATATTTTATGTTTGTTTTAAAGGAAGAATGTTACTCTTTTAGAATCAAGTTTGGATATTCAATATTAAAAATTCATAAAATAAAAAAAAAAAAAAAAAAAGGTGACAGAATAAATCATACCTTCTCATGAAGGCGAGTGTTTAATATTAATATTGCTACTTTAAAATTCTAAACGATAGAGAATAAAAAATACTAAAAATATAAAATACTTCATACTAATTGACATGTGAAATTATATAGTGATTGCATATCTTATATTTTTTTATTTTTATAAATTTTTATTTATTCTTATAAAAATATAACATGAATGATAATAAATATAATAATGAAACATGTAATAATAATATAATAATAAAATATAATAATAATAATATTATATTATCACATCAATCTATATAAACAAATTTGAATAAGTGTGTATACATGTAGCATTATTCAGAAAGAATATATAGATTTTCCCAAATAAATATTTTACAGCTTTTGGTATTTTGGCTCTCGAAGATTTTGATAGGATGTGATGGGGTGGATTCAGTGGTGGCAAGATGGTTAGGACTACCTGCACCAGTGAGTTTACGATCAGGTGTGCGAGGGCTGGCTGTGTTTCCACAAGGCCATGGCTTAACGCAAGAATACAAACAATATGAAGATTTGGGTAAGAGGGCTAGATTTGTTCCTCTCAATCATAACGAAGTTTACTGGTGGTTCACCTGGGAATCTTCTTATGAAGGTTAGCGTTAAATCTTCCCTCAATTTTACCATTAAAATTTGTATTCTATGCATAATAAAATTCTAAGATTATATGGTTAAGAACCTATCAAAATTTACCTTCTTATTAATATGATACTACTCGAATATCTGTAATAAAAATTTAATTTAATCACTTTGTGAGCTTTAATTTTTTTTTATAATTTATTTACGCATTTCTCCTTGGTGACGCTTTGGAAGTATAACCATATGCTCTTGATTTCAGGAGAAAATATGGGAGCAGGAAATCCAGAACTGATACAAAGAGAAATAATCGAAAACTATGCCAAAGACTTCCCTCCATCTTTTCTCGACGTCGTCCGGCAAGCCGATCTGTCAACATTAACATGGGCTCCAGTATTGTTCAGATATCCATGGGACATCATGTTCGGAAACCTAAGCAACGGAAACATCACAGTAGCCGGCGACGCCATGCATATGATGACACCTGAGCTAGGACAAGGTGGCAGTGCATCCCTCGAAGATGCAATTGTTCTCGCAAGACACATTGGTAATTCATTGATAAAAAGTACAAGATTTTCTTCTGAAGACATTGCTGAAGCTATTAAAAGATATGTCAGGGAAAGGAAATGGCGTGCAAGTTTGCTGGTTGCAGCCTCATATCTTTTAGGATGGGTGCAAAACGGAGGACGTAAATGGTGGATCAAATTCTTGAGAGACGTGATTCTTTACAAGATCATTTTTGGTTATAAGATTATTAATCCCATAGATTATGATTGTGGGAAACTGCCTAGCGTATCCTTCTCTGTTCATGATCAATTGGACAATTAATTGGATGAAATTAGTCTAAGTTTTAACTAATAAATCATCCAAGTTATTTCCCAAGTCGGATTATGATGTGTCTGCTTGGGTTGTGTCTTTTGTTTTGAAAGTAAAATTGTGGTAGGAAGTTTGCTGATATGAGAAGGAAGAAAGGTTTGTGTGCTGAGTGTGGAAAAACAGAATAAAGGTGGAGATTCGTGAAGGTTAATTCTGTTTTTGCAGTTAATTCTAGTTTGTCGGTTAGTTGTTGACTTGTAAAATGGTTGTTAAGTTATTTAGTAATTAATCAAATTAGTTTTGTACACGTGTAATTTCCAGACTATGTTAGTTGGCTCGTCACTGTAGATTTCTATTACAATTCAAAGAAAGCCTTTCTTTGCTTCAATGTTGGTTTCTGTGAATTGGTGAGTTAGAGTTGTGATTTGTCTTGACTAGGTTGAGGTCCAAAACGCTAACCAATTATAGACACACACAGTTCATTTCTTTTCTAATGGTGATCTATTTCCAGTAAAATAGCCCAGAAATGGGAAAGTCATCTAATTATTTGTCGCCCCTTTGAATCTTGATTTTTTTTAACCAAATCTGAGCATTTGCTTAGCAGAAACAGAGTAAACAAATGGGAAACAGTTTCATTTTGCATGTTTGCACTAATAATCAAATTCTATAACTTTACATATAAACAGGGGATTTGTAACCAATCTTAGAACTTGTGCAAACCAAGAAATGTCCTTTGCTGGAACATCCGAGTAATTCGTAATGAATACTTAGTCTTAATGTATTCTAATTCTGAAAGTGCCCTGCCCTGCAATATTACTTTGTAATTGGTAATTCCCTTATATCTCTTAAGAAGCAGGATTGTATCCGTACCCAGACATGCACATCGTAAAAAATTACAAGCAGAATTGGCGGATGACCTACCGGCTGACACAATTAATCCATTTCTCTCCCAAGGTTACTGTCATTCCAACAGAAACACTCGATGATTCATCCATTGCTGTCATACATTTAGGTGATATGACTGTAATCAAAGCTAAGGTACTAACGTGGGCTTGCTCAAGTTTCATGCGTATTTGTTTTCTTGCTTTTTCTTCCAATTCTTGCAACCTTTTTTTATTTGAATTTTTGGAAAAATGTTACTGAATATGAATATAAAATAAAATCACTTTGGTCAAAGAGATATTGCATTAAAATATAAATTTTTAATGTGAATTATGTCGGATAGTGAATTTTTTTTTATAATTTTTAAAATAATTTATTAAATTATTTGATCATACAATAAATTTTAAAAAATTATTTTAGCACTAGAGCTTACATTTTTGGTTTCATAAATTAATTCCATTTTACAAAGATATAAATTAGAAGACACATATGCAAAGCTACAACAGACCCCGAGGGGCTTGACCTCTTAATATTCAAAAATTATACCTTCAATCTGCAATTTAAGAGTTTTGGATACTACAAGTATATTATTTTATTCAAAAAATTATATGATAAAATCATACCTAATGACTATAGTAATTTTAATTTTGTTCACTTCAATTATTGGAAATGGTCTTATTAACTTAAAATTTTTTAATAAAAATTTTAAAATAATATTTTCTTCTTTCAAATTAAATGTTATTAAATATTTAATGAAAAATATTATTAATTATTTCTTTCATTTTCAAAACTAAACATCTCACACATCTTTGCTATAATAATGCACTTTAAAAAAAAAAAAAAAAGAGTAATGCATTCTTGCTTTAATTAATTATCGAAGTTGGGCATGAAAAACTTACTTCAGTGGATTGATGAGGAAAAAAAAAGTGAATTTTCACAAGCACTCTCTTCAACGAATTGACTTAAAATTAAAAAAAGAAAATAACAAATTATTTAAGGAGAGAGTTTGGAATAAGAAAATTTCAGAGTCATGTGGAGCCATTCGAGTTTTAAAAAAAAAAAAAAAGAAAGAAAAGCATAAATTAATGATGAATAAAAAAGAAGTTCTTTACCTTCGTTTGTTTTTATTTTAATTATTTATTTTATTTATTGAATTTTTTTTATTTATTTATCACAAATTATATTCTTTTTTACTTTTAATTTCATAATTTTCATTAAATCATTATAATAATATGGTAAAATTATTTTATTAAAATTATCCTATTTTAAATATCTACTAACATTTGACATTAATAAAATCAAATGAATAATATTTTATTTATCTTTTCATCCAATTAATTAATTACTAATTTTTTGCTTAAAAAATAATAACTCACTAAATTCAATATTTATATTTTTTTAATTTTTATTTCTCTCACTTTTTCTTTTCTATTGAATTAAAAATGAAAATCTTCAGACTATATTTTCTCACATCATATATCAAAAATAAACTTATCTTTTCTTTTTTATTTTTTATAAAATCTACTAAAATTTAATCAAAATAAAAATTATTCTTAATGATTGACGAATCAAAGTAAACTTTAATAAAATAAATAAATTAGATAAAAGTAATACAAAATTTTAAGAACCAAACCCAATATCAATTTTATCAATTAAATCTACAAATCCAATAAAAATAAATTTTTAATCACCCTATTAAAATATAAATGAAGTGATGAAATCTTTAAAGAGTTTGTTAAGGCCAAGAATCCATTTAAAGAAAAGAGAACAATGACTTTAGTCATTGATGTCAATATAATATAATGAACTTAATAATGGTTAGTCTATACAAAAAATTAAAAAAAAATCATACAATATTAATAATGTCTTATATCATTCGTCATTAAAGGTCAAGAATAGACAAATGGAAAATTTTTTTAAAATAATCTTATTTTAACTCTTTTTAATATTTTTAACCAACCCTAAAACATTCTTACCAAAATAATTATTTAGGATAATTTTACCCTCAAACTCTACTTTTTACATTTATAAATACAGTTCATTGATACACTTTTTTTCCACATGTGTTAACTCTCAAATTTCAATCAATTTCAATATTAAGTTTTTCTACAAGCCATACAATGGTGGTATAGTATTTCAACCAGAAATTAAGAAAAAAAAAAAGTAAATTTTTATGCTTTAAATTTTTTGTCAATTATTAATTAATTTAAAAATATATAAATATTGTTACAAATGTGATATTTTATTTTATTTAGTGATATTGTAAATTTTAATTTAAATTATAAATTTGATATTTTATTTGTTAAATCTGTTATCATTGTAATTTGTATGAAAATTTGATCAAAAAATTTGATTCGGAATAAAAAATTTATTTGAGTTTAAATAAGCTTTGGGTTGATCAACTCAGAGTATCAACAGTGCGCTCTGAGTTAACCAACTTAGGACACTGTTGCGCTCTGGGTTGGCCAACCCAAAACGTATTGTTGATGCTAATCAATAGTGCCTTAGATTGGTCAACCCAAAGCGCACTATTTATACCTTGGTTTAGCCAACCCAAAGGTACTGTTTAAATATTTAAATATTTATTTTATTATTTATTTTTTATTAAATTAAGAATTATTTTATTATTATTTTATATTGAATTAAAAATTTATTCTATTATCTTACGAATTTATTTAATATATTCTTTTATTTATTTAATTTATTTTTAAAATATTATTTTATTTTTTATATTTAAAAAATAATTAA
>CP135536.1:7350141-7383088 GCA_032402905.1 Khaya senegalensis
TCTTTTATTTTAGTGTGAGCAAGATTTAAATTACTTCAAATATCTTATAATAATTGTAAATTATTTTTACTTGATTCAACTAATATTTCATATTTATTTTAAAGGAAGAATGTTAGCATTCTTTAGAATCCAGTTCGGGTATTCAAATATTAAAAATTAAAAAAAAAATTAGTGATGGGACAATTATTCCTTCTCAAAGGTTTAATATTAATATTGTTGTCTTAAAATTTTAAATAATAAATAATATTAAGAATACAATTTTTTTTTTCATACAAATTGAGTTGTTATGTTATATTATTATTTATTTTTGTAAATTTTTATTTATTTTTATAAAAATATAAGATATGTAATAATAAATATAATAATAAAATTTGATAATAACATAACAATGTCATGTCAATTTATGTAAATGAGGTTGCTAAGGGTTGGTACATATAACATTACCCTTTTTGAGGTTTTGTTTTTTTTGCTCGCTCTCTCGAAGATTTTGATAGGATGCGATGGGGTGCATTCGGTGGTGGCAAGATTTTTAGGCCTAGCAGCACCAGTGAATTGTCGATCAGCTGTGCGTGGGCTGGCTGTGTTTCCACAAGGCCATGGCTTAAACCAAGAATACAAACAATTTGGTGATTTGGGGAAGAGGGCTGGATTTGTTCCTCTCAATCATGACGAAGTTTACTGGTGGTTCACCTGTGAATCTTCTTATAAAGGTTAGCATTAAACTTCCCTCAATTTTACCGTTGTAATTTATAATCTATATATAAAATTATAAGACCATATAGTAAAGAACCCATTAAAATTTACACCCATTAATTATTATTCAAAAACCTTTGTGTGTGTGTGTGTGTTTTTAATTTTTTTTCTTTTTTTTTAATTTTACGCATTTCCGCTTGGTGTCTCTTTGGAAGCGTAAGTACATGGTCTTCATTTCAGGAGAAAATATGGGAGCAGGAATTCCAGAACTGATACAAAGAGAAATAATCGAAAACTATGCCAAAGACTTCCCTCCATCTTTTCTCGACGTCGTCCGGCATGCCGATCTGTCAACACTAACATGGGCTCCAGTGTTGTTCAGATATCCATGGGACATCATGTTCGGAAACCTAAGCAAAGGAAACATCACAGTAGCCGGCGACGCCATGCATCCGATGACACCTGAGCTAGCACAAGGCGGCAGTGCAGCCCTGGAAGATGCAGTCGTTCTCGGCCGACACATTGGTAATTCATTGATAAAAAGTACAAGGTTTTCTTCTGAAGACATTACTGAAGCTATTAATGGCTATGTCAAGGAAAGGAAATGGCGGGTAAGTTTGCTGGTTGCAGCTTCATATTTTTCAGGATGGGTGCAAAATGCAGGACGCAAATGGTGGATCAAATTCTTGAGAGAAGTGATTCTTTACAAGATCGTTTTTGGTTATAAGATTTTTAGTCCCGTAGATTATGATTGTGGGAAACTGCCTGGTGTTTCCTTTTCTGTTCATGATCAATTGGACAATTAATTAGATGAAATTAGACTCAGTTTTAATTAATAAATCACCCAAGCTATTTCCCATGTCGGATTATGTGGTGTTTTAATTATTGTCATTTCGAATTTATGAAATAAAAACATATTTATATACATTTTTATTGATATTTTGTGTACTTTATCATATATATATATATATATATATGCGTGTGTAATTTTTTGGTGTAGTATTTATAAATGTTATGTATAATATTCAATAATATAATATTTTTTTAAAAAAGCTACAGTATAAACATTAATTTATTGAAAATAGAAAATGTTACCAAAATCCCAAAAATATATTTCAGATTTTCAAACATACCTGGCTGCGTCTGCCTTGCTCTTTGTCCATGATTCTCCGTTTCTGTCTGTCTTTCTAAGTAAAGATGGTAAGAAAACAAAGACTTTTTTTCAATTTTCGCATAAAAATGTGCTAAGGTTCGAAATCAAACTGCATACAAACAATGTCTTACACTTCAATTTCAGTTATTTCAATTTCTCTGGCAGAATCTCCTCCCTCCTCCTCCGCTTTTCACTCCAATTCAAAATCCTGACCTGTCCGCTACACCCCCATAGGTAATCCTGTAAATAATTTTGTTTCTTTTGAAATTATTTGTCTGTTTCTGAGAAAAAAAGGGAGACTCAGTTTCAAAATTTTGAACAATAGGATTTTGTCTTTTTCGCTTCGTTGAATGATGGGACATCTGAAGTTTTATTATTATTTTTTTTAATTTTATTTTTTCTCGACAACCAGACCAAAAGTGCTGCCAAGTTTGCTGTTCTTGAAATCTCAAGATGACATTTAATTTCAATTGAAAAATCCAGCGCTTTTCTGGTATTTGTGGACATGAATATTATTTCAGTGGCGAAAATGAAATCATTGGAAATGTTTGTTAATTAGGCATTTTTGTTGGTTATGAAATTTGTTAATTGGCAATGTTTCTACAGTGAAAATTATTAAAGAAAGCCTTTTTTGTTGAGTTGTTAGAGAAAGCTTTTTCCTTGAGTAATTTGGATTTGATTTCAGATTTAATAGGCCTAATATGGATTGGATCAGATTGAATGACCATAGAATTAACATTATTCTTCAACGTATGCTTGCTAAGAATTTATAAATTCTAACTTCTAGTAACTAAAGTTGGCAATGCAGGGACTGTTGCTGAACCGAGAGTGGTTTCTGTTGCTGAACCACTCTTGCTTAAGGCTGTTCGTGGGGAAGATGTCGATAGACCTCCAGTTTGGCTTACGAGGCAAGCAGGCAGGCACATGGAGGAAGGTTTATGCTACGTTGCATTAGGAAACACTTAGCTGTTACTTTGTATCAAAATTTTTGCCTTAGAACTTCTCAGTCTGTATTGAGTTTTTTTTGTCTCTCTATGATAACTTGCCCAAGAAAAGATGTTTATTTTCATGTTTAATTTTAACATTTAGCTATATAATTGAAGGTCCAAGGAATCATTTCCTTTGCCATTAAATGGAAATAATTTGGAAATGGAAACTAGGAGCATAGAACTTGTCGGTATGTACATCAGGCTTCATTGATATTAGATGCCTGAATGCAGTCTTGTTTCTGCGATTGCACAAGCTATACTGCTTAGCTTTGTGCCTTTTATTATGTAATGTTTTGATGTAATGTATCAATTTGACTTTCGTATATTTTCAGATCAAAAACTTACAAGCAAGTTCGTGAAATTGCCAGACTCTTTCATGGCCGATTTGGAGCACTGACCACTGTTCCTATACATCATACATTCAGTCTTTGTATCTTTTTGTTTTCTTGAGTAATCCGTGTGATGAGTAGTGCATTTTCTTTCTCTGAGCTCTTTGAATATAGTGAACCGAAGGATATTTTGCTTCGACCTGTGCTCAGCTCAATTTCAATATTTATCTTTATCTTGCAGTAAACCTTATCAGACAGAATGATCATTTGTTGGAAATAGTCGAAGAGCCTCAGGTTTTCTCATATGAAATATGCAAGGGAGGGAGAGGATTGTCTTGATCAAAGAAAAGATACAACAGTGATAAACTATTTTAACGGACATGGTATATTTTATATCCTTCTAACTTGAATGGGTCGAACGATGTATTATGCCATGCCACGATAGGTATTGAATAGAATATGAATGAGTCTCAAATTTATAAGAGTAAGTAATACTACTTAATAAACTAATTTTTTGATAGTAAGTGATTAACTTATAATAATTAGTATCAAAGTAAATTTAAATTATCATTTACGTATAGTTTTTCAAACACTTATATTTTACATCCCAATAAAAAATTATCACATAAAATATGAGTGCTATAAAAGATAAGAAATGGGTAATATGATTCAAGTAGATTCATAATAAATAAGTTTAATCGTGATTAGAATATCATTTAATTAAATAAGTAAAATTGTTACGTTTTATATCAAATATAATATAAATAAGTTTTGAATTTATAAATATAAGTGAATAATATTATTTAATAAACTAATTTTTTAAGTTAATAATAAATGTTTTAATCTGTATCTCTTAATTAAAATCTCTAAAATTAATGTACCATACGCTGCAAAGAAATAAAATTTTTTGGATAGATGAAGTTTATGTTATTACCTGGCGCATTATCAATTTCTACAAGGGTAACTAGCTCCTGAGTAAAACAATTGTTTTAGTGGGAGAACATGGACATAAAATTTTTTCTATCCCTAATATTGAAGATGCCAAAAAGCAATGGGGAGGTCAAAAATACTTCGTACGTACAACGCCGCCAAGATTAAAGCTTCAAATAGGACCAAATATAGCAGCCCTGAACTAGTTTGAGATTGAGGCTTTTGATGAGCTCACAATAGGCTCATACATAAAATTGATCTACCATGTTAACATTTATGAGTAGTTAAAAGTTTTTAATGGAATTTCCTTCCTTTCTTACAGGATAGTTCTCTTGACTTTCATGCATTGCGTCCATTGTATGTTGTTGCTGGTACTAATTTGCTAGTTCTAACTTGTTAGATTCTGCAACTTTTCTTAGTTATTACAGTTATCTCTGTCATCCTTCTAGGCCATTGATTATGGTACTTCAGAAAAACGTTCTTTTCTATGTTCTTTTTTTTTTTTTTTACTTTTATTTTGTTACCAATGTTGTTGATGTTCAGTGATCTCAATGCCAAAACATAAACTTGGTTTAAAAAAAACTTTTGAGAGGTTTATTGCTGTTGATGGAAGTGAATCCTAGTATTTTGTCAAAAAAAAATTGAACTATCACTAGGGCAATGTTACTAATTATTTATTACTCATGTTGGAAAATGGGCTCTAACTTTTCAACTAATGAAATTTAATTTCATTCCTCTTATTGTTTTTTCACAAATGTATCATTTGTCATTCTTTTAAGAAATGAAATGAATTCTGACAGCATGCCAAAATTTAAAAAAAAAAGTTTTCATTTTAAACGAACTAATTTTTTGTTACTTACAATAAAAAAAAGATTTTATTTTTTTTTTAAAGATTTTACATATATTAAATAGTCTATTTTCATATGTTATGTGTGAATTATGTCAAGCCTGCATCAACTTCATGCATTTAGTTTCATATTCTTTGACCAAAATGAAAATATTTTATTCATAATTTTTACTCTCTTTGATATATTTTTTAGTTTGCTGATGCTGTATAAAGGTGTTAAATGGGTTGGCCAACCTGGCCCGGCTTACAAAATTGAAGTCCTTTTGAGCTTATGTGTCGGGCCAGTTTATGCTCTCACAGTGTTCATGTTGAGCCGGGTTTAGCCCGCATCAATATTTATGATGGCCCGAGCTTAGCCCACATTAAAATTATAAGGTTTGGCACAACTTGGGCTGGCCCACGAGCCCAACCCTAAAAATAAAAAGAAAACCCAGCCAGCTAGGCACCCCCACCCGTTAATTTCTTCTTCTTCTTCGCTTGTTCTTTGTTTCTTCGATTTGTCTCTCTTACACTCTCACTCAGCTAACATGATGAACATTTCACGTTTCACAAAATCAAATTCAAATTTTGTAGATGCTAAAAGCCAGAGACTCAGACTAGGTGGCAGAGGAAGAACAAATTGTAATTTCTTGGATTTTCCTAGGGAAACCCTTTTGTACTAGCTTGCACCTTCAAGATTTGTACTGGCATGATTGCTGCTTTTTTGATATGGTTGGAATTTGATCTAATGGATGATTATTTGTTGCTTTTTTTTTTATCTGTTTGTGAATTTGATTAGTAGACACTTAGAAGAAATCAATGGACCCTTCAGAGCTCAGGTATTTAGAGGACAACGATACTCCAAATATGAAGACAATTAAGGGAGCAACATTTGGTTTGTTGCTGGAACTATATGGGGAACTATTGTCGCTACTTATCAAGATGTGCCTCGTGTCGAGAGAAGAGTTGCTCTCCCGGGGCTGACAAGGACACTGAAGATGATGGGTAATCACGGGATGACCTTTGCCGCAATTGGGAGCTTGCATAGGTGTTGAGTAGCTACTGCAGACTTACAAGCTAAAAGGAGAATTTGTTAATGGAGCTGTTGGAGGTTTTGTTGCTGGAGCAACCGTTCTTGGTTACAAAGGTGATAATTCTTTCTTTTTTGGTGATTAGCTTTTATTTTGTTTGTTCTCACTGTCAAGAATTATTGTGTTTCATTGGTTGTGGCATGATGAGAAAAAGTAGTTAAATTAGTGTCTTTTCTTGGACGTGAAGTTTGCATTAATTTATGCTTTTTAATGTTTTGGCTAGATGATTTGCTGACAGTCTTGAGAACTATGTCTTGTTTGATTCTTAGATTTTTATCGTTCTTGTAAAGAACACAAGTTAGCTTTGAGTTCTTTGCTTTTACTTCATTATATTTTTAAGAGTTTCTTGAAAGGGGTCATGTTTGAGACCAAGAGCTGGTGTTGTGAAAATGTCCACATAAGCAACAATTGCTTCTGTTGATTAAGATTTTAATGTTTCCAATTGGAAGTATCTTTAATCTCATTGAATAACAATTTTTCTATTTTTGGGTATTAGTTCCAAAATCATGATGACTATATTTTGTCACCAATTTGTGTTGTAATTAAGATTTGCATCTTATAACCATGATGTAGAATGCTTATTTTTGTTCTGAACAGTCTTGATTGATGTTCTTTTATGCAATGTCAAACAAGTTACCATCTGCTTGTATTTGTAGTGCATATGTTGTATTTCAAAATCTAAAAAGCCATGAATTTTTATGCTTTAGACTTAGACTCAACTCAGAATAAATGGTTCAGTATTTGTAGTGCATATATTGTATTTCAAAATTATATGATATATAAATATTATTTGTTTATTTTTATTTTTTATCTTATTCTAAATGGTGTTAATGTATTTGTCATTTATCAATTATATAATGAGTTATTTTTTTGTATTTCTTTTAATATATTCATGGTATTCCTTTAATTAATGTTATAATATTTAAATAGTAAAATTTATAATAATTATTTGAAATTAATAATATTACTGTTATATTTTATTTATTTTTTTATAATAACAAAAATATCAAAATATCAAAACACACACATATTGCATATATGATATATATGAATATATATATATGTTAAAATTGATAAATTCATAAAATGAATGAAATAAATTAATAATAGTAATAAAAAATATTTAAAATAATAAATAAATTGTAGGAGTGAGCTTGTGGGTCCTTGAGCTTGGCCCTTGTCCTTAAGGGCTCAGTGTTACAAGTTAAATCATTATCTCATTCTTAAAAGACATATTTATTAAAGTGTACAAAACTCAACTTTATAAACTCTAATAATACTCCATTATTATTCAATGTGGAGCCACCCAATCTTATGGTATTCTCATCACAGTAGAATTCCCTACATGTCTATCCTGCTCTACTTAAAAACTTATGAACCTTTCGTGAATACGTACATTACGTGTAAGTGCTTGACTGATAAATTAGAGTTAGAATGGGTTTAGTTCTGATACCACTGTTACAAGTTGGACCATTACCTCCTCCCCAAAAGATATGTCCATTAAGATATGTAGAGCTCAACCTTATAAATTTTAAAAATACCGCATTCTTATCCAATATGGAATTTAATTACATCAGGCTTACCTTAGGCCCTTTAAGGATTTGAGCATTATGGCCCAGCATGGCCTTCACTATTCATGAACTAGACCAAATCAAGTCGTTTAATATCTCTAATGTTGCATAATCTTTGGATGCCGGAGTAATCCTTGTAAACCCTTAGAATATAACAAAGGTAGCTAATGCAATTGTGTGAGCCTTAAATATGCCACCTAAAGAAAGAAAAAAACAACATCAGTATAATTTTTTTCATAAAATGACTCATAATTTGTTTACAAAATAAGTAGTCTTTTATTTAGTTTTTACTTTTTTAAAGATGAAATAATAGTGTTTTTTTTTTTTGGTTTAATCTTGACCTTTTTAAAATATGACACTTATGTTAAAGTTCAATATAATTTTTATTTGTACTTAATATTTATCTTTAAATTATGATGTTCATACACAATATTTTTGTATTAATGCATATTTTGTTCATATAGATTATATATTTTTATTTGAAAAAAAATGTTGTATTCTTTTAAAGACCAATTTGTATATTTCTATTGTATTTGTTGGATACTATTTAATAATTATGATGACAACCAATTAGTTAATAGCAAATGTTAAGATGTTACAAGTAACTAATTTATATCATATTAGAAAGGCTACAAATCATACAAAATTATAGTATTTTTAAATTGTTACAAGATTTAATATGTAGCATGATTAAAATGTTGCAACTAATATATGTACAACATTGTCATTGTGCTACAAAAGACAGTTTGTTAGCATTTTCTAAGTGCTAGAAAATGTATAATGGTAGTTTTTATCTAGGGGTGAGCATAGGTTTCGAGGTGACCCGAAATCTTGTGAAATTGGATCGATCGATTTGATTCACAAATTGAAATCAATTTGTTTTGGTTCGGTTTCGATACTAAATAATGAGGAACTAAAATAATTCAATTAGCTTTCTGATCTAAATAGAAAATCATAGCCGAACCATTTTACCCAACTCATATAATCCAAACCTGAACCAACCAAGAAAATAAATCAAAAATACTTTATGCAAGGATTCAGACACTACACCTCCTCTTTAACATGCATGTCTTTTACCATATCACTTTTTAGGTGCTACAATATCACAATTTTGTTATAGTAATTCACCGTTAGCCAAGTTATCAAAATAGTTACATATAATCTTAGGCCATCTATGATATTAGGAAATCTCTTTGTGAATTATTAATATTAGAAAACTAAGAGCCAATGATAAATGAATGTCCCCTAGTCGTGACAATGAATAATTCTAAACTTACAAGGAACCTTTGAGACAGGTTTCTTAATAGATTTTTATTACTAAATTCTTAATTCTACCAAAAAAATGATACGAAAGATAGTAAAGAAAATTTTGAACAAGATAAAATATAGATTCCTACTAAGACATAAGAAAAGGAGTATCGTTAAGAGATTAACAATTCAATAACTTATAGAAGGAAAGTAAACTAAAGATAAAGATATGAAAAATTTTCTGAAAATAATAGATCCTTATGTTATTAAAATAGGCACTTGAAACTGAATTTGGAATCCTTTACTAACTTAAACATCAGAAGGTCTTCTTTGAAAAATTGATACTAATGTATGCTATTTTAATATAATTTTACCATACTTTTATTCATAATATTTTGCAAGTTTATCCTTTTATTTATTTAGTTTTGAAATGTATTTATTTATTCTATTCATATTTATGTGGGAGAAAATAAATTTATAAAATAATAATATTTGAAGTGAAAAGCAAGACTTAAAAAGTATAAAAAGGATATTGGACAAACTCACCAACACCACAACTCTAACTCTCCAAAGCCGTGACGCTAGAAGACAAGGCTATAGCATTCTAGAGTGATTTTTTTAGTATTTTACATGTATTGCTTTGTTATTAAAAAAAAAAAAATAAGAACATCACATTAACATTAAAGAGTCACCAATGAGACTTTTAAAATCAAAAATATAAGAGAAAAAAAGAAAAGAATGAGAAAAATAAAGGAGAACTCAAGAGAAGAGGATGTCAAGGCGTTCGATTTACCATTTTATGAGTTTTATTCTTCTTTCTTAAACTCTTTTAATTTGAGTTATAAAATTTAGTTTTTATCATTATAGTTTTTTACAATATAAACTAATTTTATTATTTTAGAATTATAATGTAGCCAAACTAACTTGGCCGGATTTTTGCATGTTTCAATTTATTGCACTTTTTTAATTATTAATTAAGTATTTTTCCTTGTTCTTAATGTTTCTAATTAATTAGTTATTAGTTAGATATTTTGATTGTATATTGAGATCCTAGAAAATGATATTTATGTTTCTAATATTGTGATGAATACTATTAAATCTATATAAAATTAAAATATACTTGCATATTTAGTATAACTAATGCATTGAATCTATAAACTTGATGAATCTTTGATTATCCTAAATCATAAAAAAATATAATGATGAATTAATAAATTGAAGATATTTTTATAACAAGTCTAAAAAAGGATAATGAATAATTTTAAGTTTCTCGATTATCAAACATATTCTTAAACTTAGTAAGTACGAATAAATATAATTAATTCTTATTAGTTTATGTAAAATCATATATTTTAGAACTCTTACTTATAATAATTTTATCTTGATATTTTTTTTACTTTAATTTAATTTTTAGTTATTTTTAGTGTAATTGATCTCTTTATTCAAATCATTTATATAAAATTAGAAAAGTTTAAATTTGTATTTAGATGGTAAATAATCAATCTCCATGAGAAAAATATTCACTTATTACTTTATTATTTATTTGCAATAATGTATACTTGCTTTTTCATAGATATTTTTACAACAAGGAATCCTGATCTAATTTTTGAAATCCAACCATAATCTTAAACTTAGTAAATAAGAATAGTAAAATCAATTTAGCTCTTACACATTGATTTTATTTTAATAATCTCTTTACTTTACTTTAGTTTTTAGTTATTTTTAGTGTAATTCATATATTTATTTAAATAATTTCAATAAAACTAGAAAAGTTTAATATGGTATTTAGATAGTAAATAATTAATCTCTATAAGAATGATATTCGCTTATTACATTATTTCTTATTTGCAATAGTGTATACTTATATTTCTATAAATATTTTCACAACAGGCATACTTGATCTACCTTTTGTTTTCTAGAGAAATCAAGGCAACCAAAAGGAAGTCAGATCATGTCACGCTCTAGAGTTAAAAAAGAAAAATTTTAATAAATTTATTCTCTAGTAAAACAAATTATGAGTTAACACCTAATAAATGAAAATAGGTTTCAACAACTTTAAATTATATTTTTAAATATATTAATAAAAGACAATACATGAAAATTTTCATCATCTCTTAATTTTATTATGATAGAAGTGTGCAAAGTTTAATATGTATTTATTTTCTAATTACATAATTTTTCACAAACTAGGTAGTTTGTTATTGAGTTAATAAAATATGGCCAAAATTGTATAATATTATTCTTTCTTATGAGTGGTCACTAGAATGTCTTTCACTGACTGCCCAAGCTTTTCCAAAGAAACATGATTTATTGTTGCGTTAAAGTTATTCAGTGAAAAATTTAAAAAAAAAATTGAAACAAATGTTAAAAACTTTTGAGAGAGAACTAAATAATGAAAGAAAAAATTAAAAAAAAGTAATTGATGATAAAGTTTTTTTTTTCTTGCCACTGGTGATACAAATAAATGTTAATATGTTATAAATGAGGTAGTTAAATATTTTAAAAATAATATTATACACATATTATAAGTAAAAAAATTTTAAAGATTAAAAAAGTATTTAAGATAAAAAAATAGTATTTAAATCTGATTTGGATAAAGAAATAAAAAAACGAAAAGATTGACCTTTTATGGATTTTTAATTTTGTAATAACTTTAAAATTCTATCCAAAAAATTTTTTGGATAAATTTACATAAATTTTAGTTAAACTATTGTATTAAAATTACTAGAATTCTTATTTTCTAAAACACAAAATCTTATTTTAATTATATATAAAATGAGTGGTAATATTTTAAAGCTTTACTTAAACATAAAATAATTGTTTTTATTATAAATATATGTGATATATTATTTAAACATTTTAAAATTAGAATTGTTAATATTTGAAAATTATTTAACTTAAAATAAAAGTATTTGTTTTTACTACAATTATAATTTAGGATATCATATTAAACAAAAAAAATTAAAAATAATATCTTTTTAAAAGTTAAATTTTAAAAAATATAAAACAATGCTCATAATGAATTCTTCAAAACAAATTAATAAAATGAGATTTTTAATTCTTTCTAGTTTGTTTTTCTTTTTCTTTTTCTTTTTTTTTTTTGGTTTTGTTTATTTAAAAGTAGTCTTGATTAGACAATTTCAAATTTATTATTGTGTCAATTTGTAAGTACTAACATCTATCTAAATGTTTGTGGAATGTGTAATAAAATAGATCAAAGTTATTTAGAAATGGAGATTGTTTGGTTGGTTGGATTAAAATATCAAATTGAACAACATTTCAACTATAATTTGAGAGCCCAATATTTGTAAAATTATATTATTAAAATCATACTTAGTACATGCTATCTAGATTGGGTGACTCAATTCCCATATAAAAATCGTATTGAGTTACATCACCTAAAGTCTTCAGTCAAAATGTTGGTTGGTTTCTAAAAGAGTTTTCGAAGTCTTCAGTCAAAGAAAAATCTCTCTTCTTACCCACCCAAAAAAGTTACTAAAAAAGACAAAAGCAAAAACATTGCGGTCATTCCAGTCTGGAGACCTGTTTTCTTCTGCATGAAAGATTGGCAGGGTAATAACAACTGGGTCCATGAATTCTTATGTTTTCATAAATAACGGCAACTTTCTTATAATTTATAACAAATAAACCCCTAACCCTGTTGAATTGATTGGATTACTCTTTAAGTTACATAGTCTAATATCACGATTGTTAAATTAGTATTTTAAGAATAATTTTATTGTTTTAATAGGATATAGAGACCTATTTGTTGTAAATAAAATTTTATTTCTTTATTTATAAATAAATTACAAAAATTCAGGGATTCAAATGTTATGGTCTAAACAATTAATTATTATTATGCCCTTATCATCCTCCGAGGTTGACTAGGTAGAATAGAACATTCAAATAGTCAAAACATCTTTGTCTTATTGCTTTACTCTAGTCTAGTTGGCTTTATTAAGTTTTCCTTCCCTCTTCAACTATCGTTGTGAAGTATCTAGAAGGGGATAATAAAAGTCAGGTACTTCCTAACATACATTAATGACAATTTGATCCAAAAATTAATTAAAATACTTATTTTAGTCCATACGAGTAATTAAGGCAGTTAATTTTATAGGAAAGATAATACTCTTCTCAAAAAAAGGATAAAACAAATATAATATTATCCATAAGAAAATTACAAAAAAAAAAAATTTTAAGTCTTAGTTTCATAAAATAAATAAATAAATAAAGATAACAATTATGAGTGTACTTGTAAATTTTTTAACCTTATTCTTATCTTTATAGGAACAATAATGTCATTCAATTTATTTAAATAAAATAATATTATTATATTTAAATTAATTGTAATATTTAATATATATATATATATATATTATGTGGATCATATTATGTTTTACAAAAGGATAAAAAAATATAATATTATTTACTCTACATATATATACATATATATAATTATTTTAAATAAAATAATACGAGATAGAGAGATATTTACTCTCTCTCTATCATATTATGTTTTACCAAAGTATAATTACAGTGGCATCTTAGTTATTTTAAATATTATTCTTTTATTAATATTATATTTTTCATTATTTCATGTATAATTTTGGCATTGCAATATATTGAATTTGCAATACTAAATTTAAAGTGTTTGATTTTTTTTTTTCCTATGATAATAATATTGTCATAACTTCTCTGAGAATAAAATGTTGCTTTTTTAGGTTAACAACAATCAAATTTTAAATATAATCACCGTAAGTAATGGTAGAGACTAAAATTAAATCAAAGATGCAAACTTGCAGTCCTAACTTTGATTGTAATAATGCACAAAAAATTTTACAAGATAAAGCTAATCGTTTGAAGGAGTTAAACAGAATAAAAATGAAGAAAAAAAAACATTTTCTTTAAAAAAAATTATCCAGTGACCACATAAACCAGCCTTCATCAAATGTGATGTCTGTATGCTGCTGCCAGCTCTAGTATTTTTTTTTATTTATGTGAATTTTAAGCATATCAATTTCAAAATTTGAAGAATTAATCTTAAAATTTTAAGAATGAATTTGAAAATTTAATAATTTGTTTAATTCATACTTTTTGAATCAATCGATTAAATATCATTTTAATCTTTTTTATTTTTGTCTTTATAATTGGTTTAATTAGCATGTTCAAAGAATCTTTATAGGCGTATTATTGATGATTCTCGTCAATTTTAATTTTGATTCTCATTTTCTTATACTGTTGGGCGCAAATTGAAGTGCATTAAAGACTGACAACAGCCAACAAAAAATTGAAAAGTCTAAAACCTACAGTACCAAAACTATGACTATAAACAGAATGTATCTGCATAGCATGTTATACAAGCAAGAGGCAGTACTAGGCCTGGAATTTACGCAACAGAGAATTAATACATCTGCAGAGAGAGAGAGAGAGAGAGAGAGAGAGAGATGACAATGGTGGAAGAAGATGTGGTGATAGTTGGGGCAGGAATTGCCGGTTTGGCTACTGCAGTGGCTTTGAAAAAAGTTGGAATTCGAGCTTTGGTTTTAGAAAAATCTGATGGGCTAAGAGCCACGGGCTCAGCTTTAACTCTTTCCCTCAACGGTTTGCTTGCTCTTGATGTTCTTGGGGTTTCTCACAAGCTTACTTCTCTTTATGCTCCTTCAAAAAGGCACCCATTTCATTAATTAGTTTAATCTTTGCGACTTCAATCCTTTTTTTTTTGTTTTTGTTTTTTACTTTTTCTTTTAGTTCAAAGAAATGAAAAATATAGTTAATTAACCAGAAAAATTTAAAAACGTTGTGGGATGATTTTGATTGTTCTAATTTAAAATCATGTATGCTGACTTCTGTACATTCTTCCTACATCACGTTGTACTAAATAAAATTACTCACAGATTATATATTGACAATTAGGTGTTTAGTGACCGATCTCGCAACTGGAGAAAAGCAAGAACTTCCTTTTACTGCAACAAACAGGTGATGAATTTTTCGCTAATTTTAAAAATAAAAGATAAATAATAAATAAATTTGATTGCCTTAATTATCGATCTCATATGAGACTGCAGGATTGAAGATGCACCCAGAACAATGCATCGTAAGACGTTGCTCCAGGCTTTGGCAGATGAATTGCCAGACGATTGAATCCATTTTTCTTCTAAGATTTCCTCCATTGAAACACAAAGACAAGAAGGATTTTCCATTGCTGTCTTACATTTGGATGATGGTCCTACAATCAAAGCCAAGGTAATTAATTAACCATCTCTTGTTCATAATTTACTTATTATTATTAATTTTTTTGGATAATTAAACTCAATCAAGGTGGTTTTTTTCCTGGCTATTTAGATTTTGATAGGATGTGATGGTGTGAATTCATTGGTGGCACGTTGGTTAGGGCTTTCAGGAGCAGTGACTTCGGGAAGATCTGCTGTGCGTGGATTGGCTGTGTTTCCTCAGGGCCATGAGTTGAGCAAAGATATCCAGCAATTAGTAGATGTTGGCCTAAGGGCTGGATTTATTCCTCTCAATGATAAGGAAGTCTACTGGTTTCTAACTTGTCAATCTCCACCCAAAGGTGGGCATTCTTCCCTCATTTTCACTTGATTTTTTTTGGTATATCCGTTAGGGATAACTTTGGTCTCTTGCTGGCCATAAATAAAACGCTAACATAATTTAAATATTGAAAAAGTAAAGTTAGTAGACTAAAATTTTTAATTTTTATAAATTATGAAATTAAATTTTCATTTATTTTTAAGTTGAGGAGTTAAAATATTAAATAGTAAAAATTAGTAACCAATTTTTCAGAATAATTTATAAATTTGAGGGTTACATATTATCTTTTTTTAAAATTATAAAAATTATTATTATTTTTTTTTACTCGAAAAATTTAGTTGTAGCTCAATTCCTATCTCATGTCAAAGTAATAAATCATGGAATTGATGGAATTGATTCTCCTCATCATAATTTTGAAGAAAGAAATTTTTTTAATTTATTTTTATGAAATATAATAAGATTTATGGTTCACGAAAATTTAAAAAAAAAAACAGAAATTTCATTTTATCCTAAAAAATATTTTTTTTTATTATGAAAAAGTTTCAAGAGTGGATGGAGTGCTACTACTTAATAAAATATTTTTAATAACAAAAATGAAATGAAATCTAAATGCTATCTTATAAAATCTGAATGTGTGAAATATTGAGCAGAAAATACAATAGAGAAGATAGAAAACTATAAAAGGAATTGACTTTATTTCTTTATCATCATGTATTACTAATCGCATAACCATAGGAGCAATTTCTGATCATAAAATACGAGCATGAGGCTGGCTAGCACGCCTAAACTACAGTTTGTGATGATATTTCATTATCATAAACTAAAAATTACTAATAGTTAAAGTTGATAACGAGTAAGATTATATAATATATGTTCTCAATAATTATTGAAGATACAGATTTTAACATCATTTTTTACTTTTTTTTATATTAAGTTAATTTTTAGATTATATTTTTATTTAAAATTCAGGTTTTGGGAGGGAGATTCACATATGTTATATCTATCATATAAAGTTCAAGCATTTTCTTTCAATTTTTTTTTAAATTTCTTTGTTCGCTTTAATCTATAGTGATATCAAACTTTTGGTTAAGTCACTTCAGTATGTATAAGTGAATTTATATCTAAAATTATATCAACTCAAATATAAACAAATGATGTATACGTTTTGTTAATTTTCAGGTGAAAAATACGAAGAAAACCCAGAAAAAATAAAAAATCTAATAATTGACAACTACGCCAAGAACTTTCCTCCAGTATATCTCGATATCGTCCGGCACTCCGATCTTTCAACATTGAAGTGGGCTCCATTAATGTTAAGATATCCATGGGACATCATGTTCGGAAATTTGAACAGAGGAAGCATCACAGTCGCCGGTGACGCCATGCACCCCATGACGCCTGATCTCGGACAAGGTGGCGGCACAGCACTGGAAGACGCAGTGGCGCTCGGCCGACACATAGGAAATTCAATAATCAAAAACGGAAAACTTGTTCCAGGGGAGATTGCTGGAGCTATAGATGGATACGTTAAGGAAAGAAGATGGCGAGCGACGTGGCTGGTTGCGGGTTCGTTCATAGCAGGTTGGGTTCAACAAGCAGGTTCTAGTTGGTGGATGAAATACTTCAGGGATGGTGTTTTTTATAAGTACTGTTTTGGTAAGATTGTTGGTGCTATACAGTGTGATTGTGGGAAATTGCCTAATGTTTCTTTCTCTAGTGAATTGGGTAAAGGAAAGAAAATTGAGTAAGGTTTGTAATAAGAGTGTGAGTGAGCATTAATTTTCTTGGGAAATATTAGTAGTGAAATAAAGATGTGCCTTCTGAGTAACTTTTCTATTAATTACTATTGTATCAACTAAGACTAGTTCTTCAATCTTAATACAATGAATGTAATTAGATGAAAAACGAATATGCAAACTAAATGGATTCTCAAAAGTTCTCTGACCATGACTTCCCACTAGTTATCATGTGAAATAATAAAACTAAAGTTTGATATATTATACTCATTAGTTCTAATAGTTTCAAGAGTATCATAATCTGTTAATTAAAAATATCTCTTAAGATAAAAATAAAGATAATATGACATACTTATATAATTTCATGACAAAAAATTAACATAAATTGGCATAGCCTATCAATTTGTTTTTAGAATTTTAACTATAGAATAATAATAACAATAATAATAATAATAATAATAATAAAGAAAGAATAAAGAAATTTGGTAGTTTTGAAAGCACTAGGACTAACAGTACAAGGCGTCAAAACTTAAGGATTCAGAAAACACTTACCCTTCCAAAAACATGTGCACTGACCTCCCCTCCTTATTGCTTTCTTCGAATGATTGTACAGACGAGTTTTATATTCTTTTGAAAATTATTCATTACGACTCCATAACATTACTATTTTTCGTCAAGTTAAACAATTGGCATTCTTTGACTATGAAAATAGTTAAATACTATTGTGCCACTACACCTTATAAATTCAACTAAAAATAAATTTATTTTTAAAATATTAACAAAAATTTAAAAATAAATACACAATTGTCTCTTTTTCTTTCTTTCCCTCCTCAGTTTTTTCTTCTTCTCCTTCGTCTCTTCAATGCCACCGCAACTGTCACTAGTAGTGTCTAATGGGCTTGAACCGATGGATTTGGGTTGGTCTGATTTGGGCCTAAGAACTGTACAATTATGATTCAAATCAAATTAATTACTATTACAAATCGGTCCGAACTAAATTACAGTTTCAAAAATTTTCAACTAAACCAACTAGTGTGATTGAATCAGAACCGAAATTGAGACGAGCTAGTTTTGATTCAATAACAGGTCAGTCTGGGATAACTTATACAATTTTTTTAATTGAAATTAAAAAATTATTTTTAAATTGCCAAAAAAATTTAAAAAATTTACCTCTCATAGTATTAGTTTTTATTAATTAAATAAAAAAATTACAATAAATAGGACATTTCAGCTTTAAGCTTTAACTTCATAAATTTTTTTTACATTCAATCATTTTTTTAATAATAAATAGAGAAAAATAAAACAAGTTAATTAAAAAAAATTACAATGAAAAGGCCGTTGGGCCTTATCTCATTAGATATTATTAAATCTAATTCTAAATTATAATTACCCATTAATCGACAGTTGTCATTCTTCTTTTTTCACTCCTTCATTCCATTCATTACTAAAGTCGATGTAAAAGATGATTGATATTGTAGTAGTTATTTCTTTTTTTATTGACCCAATTCTTGAAGCATATTTGCATTTCCAAAAACTTTCAGGGCCATCTTATTTTTACGAGAATCTAAAGTTCATCTGCTCAAGTTAAATGTACATTTCGAGAAAATTATGGACACTAATGGTGTTAAAAAATCTTGCACTGTTCTTTCTAAGATATGATAAATTTATAATTTTACTTCCACCACTTTAGGATGTCGAAATATACTTTATTTTCAACTAATGAACCTTGCATTTAATATAAGAGCTTGTTGAATGACAGATGGCATTGTTCTTAGTCTTTTCACTATAACGTACGGATTCCAACCATTGTTAGAAATTATAAAAAAAGAAGAAAAAAAAAAGAGTTCTCACGACTAGTAGATGTTGAAATACCTATAGAAAACTCAATCAAAGGGTTTCCCAACCAAAAATTTTGATTTATGGATCTAAATATAATGCAATGCAATATAAAATAGGCATGTCATCGTAATACTTTTTAAATTTTTCAACCATAGCTAACATTACTGCAATGAATGTAAAATATTCCATGCAATTTTTTTTAAACATAAGCAACACTGCATAATGTTGAAATTACATAATGTGTTATTGGATAAAATTGCTCTCATAAAAGCTCGGTAGCTTCTTTAAATATTTGTAAAAAATTTGCAATAATATTTGTTTGGAATTAATTCTATTATAGAATTTGGTAAGGCAAAATACTTTTAATCATATAATAAGTGGAGTTCCAAGTAGTTAGCTCATCTAGAATTAATTTTTTTGGCCTCGATCTATGTTGACAGTATAATTTCTTAAATTGTTGGTATCTTGCAGGAGCCCTTTTCAAGTGTTGCACTACAGTCCTAATTGCGATAATTATAGATTTTATTGTTTCATAATCATCTTGCATACATACATTCAATATATGGCAAGCACATCTATTATGAAAAAACTTGCCTTCTAAAAATAGTTTCATTACATTTTTTAGAATAAAAATTACAACATTGTTATTAAATGCATTATCGAATGAAATGCAAAATATTTTTTCTATAATCTTAAAATCCCATGTAATTGCTTTTATAATAACTATTACATTATGCAAAAATTTAAAAAGTTTAAATTCTATAATTATTTTATTTAATTACCAATTGTCATCAATCCAATGATAAGTAACACAAATATAATATAAATCATTGACATATTTTTTATTCTCACATGTTAATGAAAATATACAGTTACTAAATTTAAAAATAGCAATTAAAGTTTATTTCATCTTATCAAATTTTTTTAATGCATGTTTTATTACTATTATCCTATGTATTTTTTTCTTTAAATATAAGTTGATGCTATTACATTATTTCTACAGAATGAGGGGATTCACTTTTTGTAAATACTTGATCATTTAAAATCAACCATTTATAGATGGAGCCTCTTGACTCAATGGTATAAAAACAAAAATTACCACTATCATTCAACTTATTGTTTTAATTTGAGTTTGTTGTTATAAATTTTTTAAATGTCCTGCATGTCTTTTTAACTATATATCTTTTTAGAGTGCTTAAGCCATCACTTTTTTTATGTGTGTATATTACACCACAAATTTAATATCTTGCCTTTTCAAGTTCACTATTTTTATAAAACCTTGCCAAATTTCATATTTAAGTTGCTTACTCTGACTACTGTTAGCTGTGGTAGATTATGTTGGGCTTAAACTAGGAGGTTATTCATCTTATACATTTTTGTATTGTTTAAATAGGGTACATATTTATCTAAATTATAAAAAAAAAAAAGTAGTGTGATTCTTAGAATGAATGATGTGCCATTTTAAAAATTATTACCAAAATTAAATACTAACTAAAATTAAAATAAAATTAAATACCAACTAAAATTTAAAAATTAATAAAAAAAATTAAATACTAAAATAGAAAATTAATAACAAAATTAAATACTATTTAAATACTAACTAAATTACTAAAATAATTTAAAATTTAATAACAAAATTAAATGCTAACTAAAATTACCAAAATTAAATACTAAAGCAATTTAAAAATTAATATCAAAATTAAATATTAACTAAATTAAATATTAAAGTGATTTAAAAATTAATAACAAAATTAAATACTAAAGCAATTTAAAAATTAATAAGAACATTACATACTATTTAAATACGAACTAAAATTAAATACTAACTAAATTAAATACTAAAGTAATTTAAAAATTAATAACAAAATTAAATACTAACTAAAATTACAAAAATTAAATACTAACTAAATTAAATACTAAAGTAATTTAAAAATTAATAACAAAATTAAATACTAACTAAAATTATCAAAATGAAATACTAGTTAAAATTAAATACTAACTAAATTAGATACTAAAGCAATTCAAAAATTAATAATAAAATTAAATATTAATTAAAATTTCAAAATTAAATACTAAAAAAATTTAAAATTAATAACTAAATTAAATGCTAACTAAAATTTAAAAATTAATATTAAAATTAAATATACTAATACAATTGCTAACATCATATTAACAAAAAATTACAGTGCTTATAATTTGTTTCTATTAAAATTTTTGAACAACCAAAAGTAAGAGTTAATATTTAAGATTTAGAAGGAGAAGAATTAATTAATTATAATGGTTGTGTTGAGACAAAGAAATCAAGTTTAGAGAAATTGCGAAAATGAAAGAAATGAATTAGGGGAAGAAAATGAATGAGAATGAATATTTATAGAAAATTTTGGAGGGAGATGAGATGACCATTGTAAAATTGTAACGTTACAATTGCAAAGTTGCAATTTTGTAACTTTGTAGGCCTTTTTTCTTTTTTAACCACCAAATTAAATTGGCTCATCGGTGCAACCTAGTTCATATATAAAATGGATCTTAACGATTTTGGATCCATTACAGATTAGGCCTCCAGTTTAATATTTGTTAAACCGATACAGCCTCAAAAGACTGACTCGAAACCGATCAATCTTAGGTTATTGTTCATACGCATATGTTCAATTTAAATTTTTTTATTAAAGGCCAATTTGATCCAGTTCACGGGCCAAACTAGCCAGATAAGCACCTCCAACAGTCACCCACCTAAAGAATTATGGGTGGCTATTGAAGGCCCAAGCTTAGAATTAAAAAATAAAATTATCATAGTTATTGTGTAGCCTCACGCGGCCATTGGACAACCTGCGCTGGTCCAGGTCGCAAACAAGAGGAAGCTAATAATAGACAGTAAGCCATCCAAAACAAAGAAATAAAAAGAGAGGAAAAAATATATACTTAGGATAAATAGATCCGTAGAGGAGGAATTAATTGATGACAGTGGTGCAGGTGGATGCACTTGTCTATGATGGTGGTGGTGAGTAGTCGCTGGATACGGTGATTGGAAGTAATGATATTTTGTCCTCTTTTATAAATTTTAACGAAAATATTGTTATAATATAAAAAAACTATAAAATTGGAAACTGTTAAGGTATTTTTGCTAATAATAATTTTTACTCACTAAATAAATATAATAAGACTAAATTATTCATTCTAATATATATACATATATATGTATATATTAAATGTAAGGAATTTCAATTATTTTTTAATATTTAAATTTAACATTAAAGGGTGACATAAATTTAACCCCAAACATCTAAAACAAATAAGAAAGAGGAAGTCAATGAGCATTTATGAATAAATACTATTTAGATACAATTATTCCAAACCTTAAGGGAGGTATGTAAAAATTTCACTAATTATTATTACCAAAGACACAATTCCAAAGGATGCTCTACAAATCCAAAATGACATTGGCTTTGCACGGTCCCAAGCCCAATAAGTTCAAAGAACTGATAATCATTTTATCAATTTATGGGAATTTATATGTTGTTTACCCAATAAAATTTTATGTTTCATTATCTGAAACATTTACATCTTAGTAAATTACAAATATTAATAATTATTTCTATTGAATAATTACTTATTTTAGTTAGAATTTGATTTTTTTTTTTTTATGATCATGATTGTACTGATCTAATTAATTAATCATTACATTCACTTGTAAGATGTTAATAATTTTTTAAAATACAATATTTATTTTATCATTTCTTTTATTCAGACTTAAGTCCATTTATATATCTTGGCTTGGCTTGGCTTGGTTGTCGAATATTGTAGCCAAACAAATCCATCAACAAATAATTATTTAATTGTTTATGATCTCATTATAATTAATCTCAAAGAATTTTTGTAAATTTCAAGATATTTAATGACACATTTGTCTGAATTACTTTTCAACGTATGCATATAGTGTTTTTACTGTAGTTGTTTTATGATATCAAACTTGGTATTTGTAATTCTAAAATGTTATATATTTACTAAGACTTGTCTTAAAAATTTATTTGTTGGATCTAGAAAGACTTATGCTACTCTGATCTTTGACGACTAAATCTATTCTAAGTTCAGTCATTGGTTGCAAATCAGCCTTGGAAGTCTGGCAAGCTTTGGAGAAGCAATTCAAATCTCAGTCCAAAGCGAAAGCACTACAGCTTAAATTTCAGCTGCAATCGATGAAGAAAGACTCCTCTTTAATTGTTGAATACTTTTTAAAGATGAAAAACATATCAGATAGTATTTCAGCAGTTGGTAATTCTATTTTCGATAATGATTTCATCTTACATTTTCTTACTGGATTAGATCTAGAATATAATCATGTGGTAGTACATATAATTGGAAGAGGTGATTCAATAAATATACACAAAGTTTATTCTGTTTTACTTATGCATGAGAGTAGATTGAAGTAGTAAAACCTAACACATATAACTAAAATGCATGAAAACTATGCTGCAAATTTTTCACAAGCTAAGTAGTTTAAGAAAAAAGGTGATGTTAAAAGTGGATTTAATCAAGGATTTAACATGGCTAGTCCAAGCTTTCCTGGAAGTGAAAGAGGAAAGTCAAACTTTATTAGAAAAATCAATCAAGGATGAAGGTTTAGATTTGGTAAAAGAGGAAGTAACATGCCTATATGTTAAATCTGCTCAAGCCAGGTCACCTTGCCATAATATGCTATTATCGATTCAATTGAGACTTCATTCTTTAACAACCATAGTAACAACCTTATCAACAACATAATCAGTTATTATACTAAAAGATGAACAATTTTCAAGTAACATAAAGACAAACGCTAACCAACAAGGCAGCTTTCTTGACCAGTAATAATGGAATTGCAAATAAATGATGGTACCTAGATAGTGGTGCCACTCATCACTTGACAAACAATGTCAATAATCTTGCTAATGGTTTCAAATTCTCAAGTAATGATAAGCTATTTATAAGAAATGGCCTAGGTTTAAAAATCTCTCATGTTGGCAATTCTACATTTCTTCTTAAAAACAAAAATTTTTCTTCTTTATCTCGCAAAATTCATCTTAAAAACATTCTTTGTGTTCCTTAAATCATAAAAAATTTAATAATCATCTCAAACCTAACATCTAATAATGACTTGATTGCAGAATTTCATGATATTTTCTGTGTCATCAAGAATAAGAACATAACACTAATGAAGGGAATTGTTGTGAAATGATTGTATAAACTTTAATTTAGCTCAAATTCAAAACTCTTAAGTCATAATCCTAAAGCTCTTGTTACCCGAACCATTTCATTGTTTTCCTCTTGTTCTCTTTCTTTTAATAATCATGTTAATCATCTTGATTCTTCCTGTGGTGTAAACTTATTTTGTTCTCAAGTTTTAGATTGTAATAATCGTCTTTAATTCATTTTACTTATGTTGTAAACATAGATAATTCATCATATTTTTTTAATATTTTACATCAAAGATTAAGCCATCCTAACAAGCATATCTTTAAGTTTATACTTTAGAAATGTAAAGCATTTTTCAAAATAAATAAATCTTAAAGCCTGATTTTTCTGATGCTTGTAAGTGTGTTAAACTTCAATATTTACATTTTTTTATTTTTGACATTGCAATAACTGAACCTATTCAAGTCATATATGCAGATATTTGGTGTCTTGCTTCTATTGTTTCTTTACTTAGATATTGATCTTATATCAGTTTTCTTGATATGTACTCTCATTACTACTAGATTTTTCCTTTGAAAGTTAAATCTGATGCACTATATACTTGTCTCTTGTTTAAACTTTAAGTTAAAAAGTAATATGATAAGTTTATTAAAACCCTTCAATCTAATAATGATGGTAGTTTTTACTTTTGTTCCTGCTCAAAAATACATAATATAACATCTAGGTCTCACTTTGTTATCTCAAGCTACTCTGCCTCTTTAATTCTAATGAGATGCCTTTCATACAACTGTGTTCCCTAGCAACAAGCCATCATCTTTTGTTCTACATAACATTTCACTTGTTGAGAAGCTAAATCATCGATTACCTAATTATCAATACATAAGGGTCTTTGAGTGTTTATGTATTCCTTCTTTAAGAAGCTATAACACTCATAAATTTTCACTCTTCTAAGTGTCTCTTTCTTAGTTATAATCCTCTTCACAAAGGCTATAAATTCTTTATCCCTCAGGTAAGGCTTATGTTATTAGGCATGTTGTGTTTAATGAAAAAGAATTTTCTTATTCTCAACCATTTCTAAGTTTTGTTTCTCGATTAGCATTGTTTTCTTTTACAACTTCTTCTTTGATTTCTTTAATTTCTTCTTCTTTTGATTTTATAAATCTTCACTACATGTCTTTACTAGTAGCAAGTTCTTCTTTTTCTATCTTAACTTCTCACTCATCTGTAACTTCAGGTACTAATCATATTTCTTTCACGTCTAACCATATTTCTCTTACTTTCCATTCTCTTGCACCTGCAAATCATCCTTTAAACACTCATTCCATGCTCACTTGTGCAAAGCACAGTATCTTTAAACCAAAAGTTTTCCTTAGCAACATGTCTAAAGTAATAGAACCTGCAATTGCTAAGTAGGCTTTAACTAATTCAATTTTGGCAAAAGTAATTCATGATGAGTATGATACTTTGATAAAAAATCATACATGGACTTTAGTGCTTTTTTCACAAGATATGAAACTTCTTAGTAGTAAATGCTGTTTAAAATCAAACATAATGTAAATGGATTGTATCTAAGCTCAAAACAAGGTTGGTTGCTAGAGGTTTTCATCAAACTCTTGGTATTAATTACTTCAAAACCTTTTCTCCCATTGTCAATGCTTTTATTGTGTAAGTTGTTCTCAGAGTGGTAGTTATGAAAGGATGAAAAATTAAATAACTTGATGTTAACAATGTATTTCTTAGTAGTGATCTTTCTGAAATTGTGTATATAGCTCAACTTGAAAGCTTCATTGATCTAAAATATCCCTCACATGTTTGCAAGCTATCCAAAGTTATATATTGTTTGAAACAGACCCCTCGTGCCTAATATGACAAGTTAAAGACTTTATTGTTGTCTTGAGGAGTTATCAATTCAATGGTAGACACCTTCTTATTTTTCAAGCATACTTTCACTTTTTATTGTTATTGCTTATCTATGTTGATGACATTTTTATCATAAGTTCATATTCTAATCTCGTAGAGATCTTCATTTATGAGCTAAGCTCTACGTTTGCTCTTAAAGACCTTGGTTCTTTTCATTATTTTCTCAAAATTAAAATTCAATCTTTTAGTTTTGGTTTGCGTTTATTCTAGTCGAAGTATATCAATGACTTGCTAACAAGGGCTAACATGTCTTACTGCAAAGGTTCAGATACTCCCATGAATTTCAGTAAAAGCTTCACAAAGCTTATGTTGAATTGTTCTCTAACAATTTTCTTTATCAAAGCTTACTTGGTGGTTTTTAATATATGACTTTAACTAGACCTGATATTACCTTTGTTGTGAATAAGTTTAGTCAATATTCTATTATCCTTATTTGCTTCATTGAAAACCATGTAAGAAAATTTTGAGATACTTGAACGAAACTCTTCTCTTGATCTTTAATTTGCTGCTGGTGGTTAGTTTGAACTTACAGCTTATTTAAATGCTGACTAGAGTAGTGATCTTAATGATTGCAAGAGTATCAGTGCTTACAATGTCTATCTTAGAGACAATTTAGTTAGCTAGTCTTCTAAAAACCAAAATGTCGATGCCCTTTCTAGCACTTAATCAAAATATTGTACTCTAGCATCTGTTTTAGCTAAGATAACATGACTTCAATCATTAGTTGTTGAGCTACATTTGTTACCTTCTACTTCTTTTATTATTTGATGTGACAATGTCAATGCCACTACCTTAGCCCACAATCTTGTTTATCATGCTCGAACAAAACATATCAAGCTTCATCTTCACTTTATTCGTGATGCATAGAGAGTTAGAAATTCACTATATTCCTAGTGCTGATCAAGTTACTGATGTCCTTACCAAGCCTTTGTCTTATTATTAGTTTGTTGCATTTCATTCCAAGCTCAATGTTTGTCCTCGACTATTGAGCTTGATAAGGGATAAAAAGGAGAATTATACATGTATCTATGAGGCTCATTCTTCTAAAGTTGTAAGCAGAATTAGCATCTTATAGAGTCGATTATCTTGAAGGACATGAGCAAGCAGATGAAAAATGCTGTGATGCTGGAAAATTGAAAAAGCTTAGTAGAATTAGCATCTTATAGAGTTAGTTATCTTGAGTTAGTTAAATCAATTAAAAGACTGTTTTTTTTTTAATTTTTGGTATAAGCTGTAAACACTGTTTTTTTTTTATTATTATTTTTGTTATAAGCTGTAAACACTCTAACTTTATCTAAAAAGTTTTATAATTTTTTTATTGCTTACTATAAATATTTTCTATCTTACATTTACATGATTGAGTTCAATAATAAAAAATACATAAAGTTTCTTTCATTTTTTTTCTCCATTCTTTTTTTTTTTTTATAGCCAAATACTATTTTCTTCTATGTATAAGTAACTTGATTGAATCCTTATGCTTATTGTGATGTTAAATCTAGAGTGGGAAAACTTTATGACAACAAGTTCAAGTCATGTTTAACTCAATGGCCACATAAAAATTTCACATTTATTACATTTTTTGCTGAAGCTACTACCCTTGTTTTAAGCTTTATTCAGACATATTTTACAGCATACTCCATATATAAGAAATAATAATAAATAATTATCTAAAAAAGATAGTACAGTTAAAAAATAAGAGTTCAAGACATTAGTTCTTGCCCCTACTTTAACTAAGATCTTTAATTTGTGTTTCTATTATAATAAAAAAAATTCAATAAATATTGTTTGGCGTACTTATGTAAATGTTAAATCTCATTTTGTTTCAAGTGCAGCAACCTTTTGATTTTTAGTTTTTATTTTTCTTTTTGACCTAATACTTTTATACTTTTATCTTTTTACAACAAGCATATTGAAGATGTCAAAACGTTATGATTTTTGATATATTTATGACATTACCCTTAATGATAATAAGTGTTGGAATATGAATTTAGATATAATATTTTAAAATAAAAGTAAATTATTATTTAAAAATTAATACTATTTTTTTTAATCGGTAGTACAAGAGATACAAAATTACAAGATACAAAATTGATGTGACAACATTATTTAATTGCCATATGGTCCACATTATTTATTTTCATTAATTGCATTAATTTTATATTTTTATTCAACCAACATTATTAAGCATTAAAAGAACTCTAAAAAATTAGAAAAAAATATTTAGTTTGTAATTCTTAATTAAAATTTATTCTATCTTTTATAATTTTCTCTTTGTAATTATGTGTTGATATTCCTTGAAATATTGGTTTATAGGGGTAAATAAAAATATGTTTTTAAATACTATATCAAACATTTATTTTGATTATTTAAATTGAAAAATAGATTTTAGATATTATATTCCAATCATTTTCACATATTAAAATATTAAAAATAAAATTCAAGTTACTAGATTGCATTTTAAGTTTAAAACATATTTTAAATAGAATATAAAATTGACCTTAAATTTATAGTTTTGAAATTAAAAGACACCTAGTTATGTCATTTTATCTTTTTGATTTTTTAAGTTTATTAGAGTAAAATATAAATTTAACCTCAAAAAATAAATTTTAACATTAAAATTGTGTTTATTTTTAAGAAATAAAATGATAAAGAAAAAGAAAGGGGAAATGAAAGAAAATGAAAAAAGAAAAGAAAGAGAAAAAGAATAGCATTCTTTTGTTTGGTTGATGGATAAAATAAATACAGAAATTGTCTTAATAATATTTTATTTGAACAGAAATACCCTTTATATTAGAATATAAAATAATTTATATACTTACTAATTTAAAAATTAAATTAATTTCAAATTTTAATTCTAACTAAATTCTAAAATTTTAATAATTAATTTATTAAATAAATATTTAAATTTTAACTACATAAATATTTTTTTAATTATATAATAATCTTTTAATTTTAATATTAAACCACCAATATATTTAATAATTTATTATCAAAAATTAAAAATAAGTATTTTTAATTTTTTAAAATAAAATAAATTTTTAACCAAAAAAATATTTACACAGTTAAATTTATACGAAGGTAAAATTAAAAATTAATATTTTAATAAAAATAAAATTATAAAAAAAAATTTTGCCCTTTGAAATAGAGATTCTTCACTAGTAATAATAGAATTCATATTTTTTCACTTTGAAAAAAAAATGACTCTTTTTTTTTTTTCTTTCCATCTATTTTTTACAAAAATAAATTAGGTAATTTAAATTACCTCATCTTTTTCTTTTCTTTCCCTTTTCTTTTTCTAAAAACAAGCACACCATAAGAGTTTGATTGTAGGACTAAATAATACAATATAAGCACTAAATTAAAAATATAAGTACTTATTCCTATGTTTGGTTAATAATTTTATATCAATGATTATTAAATTTAATTAACAATAAATATGATTCTTAAATTAGGATTCAAATTCACTTTTTTCTTCCTAATAAGAATACAAAAAGCGACAATGTGAGTTACATGATTATTCGTTGTTAATCTTTTAAAAAAAGTACTAATAATTTTAAACTTAACATTGTTAATTTATTTTTTGAAAAAATATTAACAATTTCAAACTTAGTAGAGAAGAAAATTTAAATGCTAATAATTTGTATGAATAGTTATTCTCTTAAAATTCAATAAATATTCTATAAAACCTAGTGACACAAAAAAAATGTAAGCTTATTTCTCATCAGACAACTATTCCTTAAAATAGATCGTTAAGCTCTAGTTTCTTCATCTAATTAAATAACAGCATTGTAACTCCGAATGAAATGTGAAAACATGAGTTGTTGTAATCTCTTTAAAAAGTATTAACAATTAAATCCAAGTCCCATAAAACAAAAAAGTAGAGGTGCTTGTTCCAAATCCAAACCATAAACAATCACAGTTGACGCGATCAACAGTTTCTGTGCATTAAATTTTTATGGACCATAACTTTTGATCTGAAAGAAATTATGGAACATACTATATATCAACAAAATACTCTTTTCGGGCTCTTTATCGTTCCAATAGGGTTTACTTTGTTAAGAATATTTTCAAAATCAAAATTTACTATTTTAGCATGTTTTGGTACTATTTAGTTTAGGGGTCGTAATTAGAGGTATTTTTGAAATTCTATAAAACTTAATTTTTAACATTAGTATAAATATACTATTTTCTTCTTTTTAATGAAAATTTTACCATAACTAAAATTTTCGTTCTCTTAAGTTTAAGAATTTTATCATTTTTTTTACTATCTTACTATGTTAGTTAGTATCAAAACAACTTTCTACCCTTATCTAATGACAGAAGATTGAGTTGTAGATAGCAATAGTTCTTATGGCGTAAATCAAAAAACTAAGACCTCACAACTTACGATGCAAGATCAAAAAAATGCGTTTATCACTTTAGAGTAATGAATGAAACGCAGAATCTAACGTTTAGAACAATGTTTTGAAAAAATTATAAATTAACTTAATACTCTAAACATTAATGTCAACAAAAACTAGAGTGTCAAAAGGTCACGTACCGAAAAATATGTAATTCACGGATAACGTATTAACAAAAACTAAAAATGCGCTAATTAGATGCGGTGGCGATTATTTCAACGATAATAAGTATTATAAAGAATACCGATTAAAGGTAAATATTCATAATTTTAATGAGAATTTTAATATCGAAAAGTTTTTAGATTGGATTACAAAAGTAAATAAATTCTTCAATTATAAAGAGATTCTAGAGGAAAGTAAGGTGAAACTTGTTGCATACAGCTTGAAAGATGGAACTTCTACATAATAAAAGAGATTACAAAACAGAAAGTACCGTGAGGGAAAGATACTAGTCAAAACTTAGTATAGAATGAAGCAACTGTTATTGTGGGACTTTTTTTCTTCTAATTATGAGTAGATCTTATTTTAAAATTACCTAAGGTGTTATCAGAGGCAACAATCTATCTATGATTATACCACTCAATTTTTGAGGTTAGTAAAAAATAATAATTTAAGAAAAACAAAGGGACAATAGGTTGTAAGGTATCTTGACAATTTAAAATTAGTTATCAATAACAAAATTGGGGTACAAGTCATGCGCATTTTATTAAAAGCATATAACATTGCATTAAAAGCAAAGTTTTGCATTGTAGGAAAAGAGCAAATTAGACTTTCCTCATAAAACTTATAACTGAGATAATTATAAAGCACTTAGTGATAGGCAAAAATTAGCTCATAATACCCCTACACATAACAACTGGTACAAAAAGGAGAAAGTGACTATTTAAACACAAATCTAAAACTAAAACCCATATGTTAAATCCATTCTAGGAAAATATTTTAAATGTAATCAACCTAATCATAGGTCTAATGATTGTCCTCGTAGAAAAGCTACTAATGTTATGGAGCAAAAAAAAGGAGAAGAGAAAAATAAAATTTATTGTGGTCCAAATGAGAATACTAAAGAATATGAAGAGAATGATAATGCGAATTGTCCAAATCATATGGTAAATAGAATGATGTTAACGCCAAAGTAAAAAGATAAGACTCAATAACACTAATTATTTTAAATTAGGTGAACCATTACTAGCTGTCTATTTGATATTATTATTGACAACTATAATTGAAAAAATATTATTGAAAAAAAAGTGGTAAAAAACTTAAGGTTATAAATAGAGAAGCATCTAAAATCATACACCATTAATTAGATCAAGGCAGCAGAAAAAATTTAGATAATTAGACGATGTAAAGTACCTTTTTCTGTTGGCAAATATAAAAATGAGATTTATTGTGATATAGTAGTTATGGATGTGTGTCACTTGTTGTTTGATAGAGCCTGGCAATTTGGTATAGCCGCACAGCATAATGAGCGAGAGAAAATACTTATAAGTTAGAAAGAAATGGTATAAAATTTACGTTATTACCAATGAAATAAGGTTCTGAAGCCAAAACCTCAAAAGTGGAAGGGCGAATTGTCTTTGCACTTACATAGTCGACTGATGAGATGAAGGCAATAATTAAAGAGCTAAAAGAGGTACACGCAATTGTTATAAAGCCAGTGTTAACAATAGTGGCAAAATAACCAACGAATAAGTTTTCAAAAATAATTAAATTATTACTAGCAGAGTTGGTAATACCTAAAGACTTACCTGACGGATTACCACCCATGAGGGATATTCAGCATCATATTGATTTGATTTCGAGTGTCTATTTACTAAATTAACCTCATTATCGAATGAGTTCTAAGGAGTGCAAGATTCTCAAAAAGAAGGTAGAAGAATTATTTAAAAAGAAAAATATTTAGGAAAGCATAAACCCATGCGTAGTTCCAATCTTGTTAACACCAAAGAAATATGAAAGTTGGAGGATGTGTGTGGATAGCTAAGCCATCAACAAGATTACCATTGTATACAAATTCTCAATTTTTAGATTAAATGATATGTAAGATAAGCTATATAAGGTTAGAGTGTTCACAATGACCTTCGAAGTGGGCACCATCAAATTCAAATCAAACTTGGAGATAAGTGAAAAATGGCCTTTAAAACAAAGACAGCTTGTATGAGTACTCTGTGATTTTGTTCAAATTGTCTAACACACCTAATACATTCATGCACTTGATGAATTAAGTATTGAAGCCTTTTATCAAAAAATTTGTTGTGGTATATTTTGATGACATTCTAATTTATAATTAGTAAAAAAAAAAAAGCATATTGTACACCTATACAAACTGCTAATAGTATTGTAAAAGAATAAGTAGTATGCTAATATGAAAAAGTGCAGTTTTATGGTTAGCCAGTTATTTTTATTGGATTATGTCGTTAGCATAGATAGAATACAGGTTGATGAAGACAAAGTCTAGACTATTAAAGATTGGCTTACACCAATATAAGAAAAAGAAAAGAAAAAGA
>CP135536.1:7397927-7448161 GCA_032402905.1 Khaya senegalensis
AACCGGCTTCTGAAGCTCTTTACTCCTGTAGTCTACGTAAATTCCTTCCATTTTATTGCACGTTTTGATTACAATTGCAGTGCAACCGTTCAGGCCCTCAAGTTTTCTCTCGTACACACTAGGGTTACCGTCGAATCTCTTAAACACGTATAAAACGTCACGGGCCTGAAATTCCTGAAGGGTGATATCTGAAGTTAAAATCAAGTCCTTTGGAGGTTTCTTTAAATCTTCAACAGTGGGGTTAATTCCCCTGGCAGCGGCCATAATGTAAGCATCTGAAATGGCAGTGAAAACAGAAAACCCGAGAGTTTTTATACCAAGTTGAGCACAAAGCTCTGGCATCCAATATTGGATAAAATCAAAGAACACAAAATGGGGTTTAAGTTCTGACAATAGTGTTTTGATTTGAGGTTTCATGAGATCCAAGGCTTGCTTGAGGAGTTCAGCCATTGAAGGTGTCATCTCCGAGGTGGCGTCAATGCCAGGAGGAAGGCCTTCAATTTGTGGGATTGGAAGTGGGATTATTTCGGCCATTGGATGGAGCTTTAGTGTAGATTTGATGCGCGGGATATTACCAGGGGCTGAGAAGAAAGAGACTTTAACGCCATGACGACAAAGCTTATTGGATAATAGCACAAACGGGCTAATATGACCAAATGCAAACCATGGAAACATCACTACATGAAGTTGATTTGTGGATTCACTCGTCATTATGGTTGATTGAAGCAGCTCTCTCTTCTCTCTCAGTTTGTTTCCTGATCTGTATGCAACATTATTTGCATTCTAGGTCATATATATACACAAAAAAGGAATCTCTGTTGACTCGTTGACCGGTGGATGCAACATTATTTTCTTCATATACACGAGGATCTCTTGAGGAATTTAAGGTATGACAAGGAAAGAAAGAGCCAAGTGGTTGACTGTCCGCCGGTTGCACAGCGCCCGACATCTATTTATTTCTTGCCAACTTACTGGATCTGCTTTTTGCACTTAAAACAGATTTTTGTCCATTTTTAATTTTTTTTTTTATGTAGTTAAGAGTAGTAAAATATTGTGTTTCAAGAAAAGTTACCCATATTAACTCATTTTGTTTTCCCATATTATTTTGGAATAATTATATTAACTTTAAAAAATAACAAAAAATGATTTACAATAATTAACAAGAAAATTGTATCATATACTGATTGTTAGGATTTAAGATTATAATTATTAAAAAATTGAATAATTTTTTTTTTTTATTTTTGTAATTATTGTTATCAACAAAATTTGAAGGTTCTTGAAAAGGAAGCACCCGTATATATACATATTTGTTAAAGATCAAAATAATCATAGTTAGATCTGACTAATATTGTGTAGTAGGTACAAATTTTTCTAATTTGCATTTAAGAAAATAATTGGATAATTATTTGATACAATAACTTTTTGGTGCTGCGAAAAAGGTAATTTCCATTAACATTCTTAACGAGTAAAAAAAATAAATTATAAAGTTTTTGTTGGTTGAATGGTTGGTATTTTTTTATTATTATTATTATTTTGAATGGTTGCTATTTTGGTTTGGTTCAAATCATGTAAGATATGTAAGAAAAACCATACACTGCCAATGAATCAAAGCACATGCTTGGCAGCTTTTATTTTTTATTTCAGTGGTGTAAATAAAGCCAACACTGCCACTGAATCAAAGCACTTGCTTGGTAGCTTTTATTTTTACTTCAGTGGTGTAAATACACCTAACACTGCCGTATTAAATCAAAGCACTTGCTTGGTAGCCTTTTTTTTTCTATCTCACTGGTATAAATAAACCTAACTTCTGGCTCATGCGGTGGTTGTATTTAATTATTGCTCCTCCTTCGTTCAATTTAAAGCAGCTTTCTCTTGATGAACGGGACCAGCACCTCCCTAGGACCAACCCTGTATTATTTAAAAGTTTAAAATTGAATTTTATTTTTTATGAATTAAATATTATAAAATAATAATATCTTATAATATAAATTATACAAAACATAAGGACATAAATGATTTTAGCCATAAATATATTATTAAACAAACATGGGGACAAAAACAACTATCTTTGTAAACATCTTTTGTATTCTCACTCTCTGCAATAAAAAAATCCTTTGTTTTTAAAATGGTTTGGATACTTGTTCCATATGCATCTGAGTATCATTTTAATCCACCTCTTTCTAGTTTCAATATTCTATTTGCAGATCATCATCTAACTTTTCAATTTTTTACTCCAATTTATTATTTCAAAATTAGAATTCAACATATGGTCAATTTTGCATATGATCATGAATCAATCTTTTACTGTTTCCAATATCAGCGTGAAATATTGAAACTAGGAAGAGGTGGATTAAAATGAAATTCAAATGCATATGAAACAAGTATTGAAACCATTTTTAAAGCAAAGGATTTTTTTATTGCAGAGTGTGAGAATACAAATGATGTTCACAAAGATAGTTATTTTTGCCCCCTTACAACGGGTGCTTTGAGCAAACATTTATAGCAATTGAAAAATAACTATTACAATTGAATGATTACATTTGAATTATTGAAAAGAAACGTCTCCTTGAAATGACGAGGAATCTTGAACTTTTGGCCCAAAGAAACTTTGCCTTCTAACAGCAATAAAAGTTGAGTCGTTGTTTCGAAATAATTGAGAACCTTTGTGGGTTCTTATGTTTTGTATATGAATGATGAAGCATCTTAACAAAATTGTTGAGTTATCTTGTTGCAATTATTTGATCTTTCAAAAATCAAAGGGGTCTTGAATAAGGGATCCTCCAAAGTGATTAGACAGTTAATTTAAGTTAGTGAAAGATTATTCACTAACATCTTTCATTTATTTGATCAATTCATCGAATATTTTAACATATAAATATTTCTTTTTCTTTTTATCACTTGAGCAAATTGTCTTGAATTTGTTGGTTGGGATTGATGGCGAAGCATCATGTGCTAATTAAGGATAATACAATGTGTATTACATTAAATATAATATAAATTTTTATTTAATTCATTATAATTTATTTTAATTTAATACAATTCATTTTAATCTATTTTAATTTAATACATGCTATCAAACTATTTAAATTATAGTGATTCTACCATATTTTTGTTTTGAAATTACAATACTTCTATTGTAAACTAAAATAAATTTGCAGAGTATTTAATAATATTAATTTTCAATATGATTTATTTAATCATACTTGAAAAAAATTCCTCTCACCCAATGAACAAAGTGAAACGAACAGAAATGGCAAATGAGAAATTGGGTTTTCTCAGTTTTTCCTTCTTCCTTTAATGGAGAAAAAAAAAAAAATAAATGTGCCATTAAAAAAAATTAATTACTTTATGGTGTAATGTTCTCAAAAAGCTCTCTATAAGAGAATGGTTGTTAATTAGGAGGCAGCAGAAAGCTCCTGGCTTTCATCTTTTTCTTTTAAACTTTCTCACTTGTTAATTTTATTTTTTTTTTAGTATTAAGTATTTAATTTTAAGTTGATTTATTTAGAGCTTTACTGCATGTAGATAGAAAAATAAAAAGTTTTAATAAAATGTCTTCAAAAAATTAAGAAATTTAAAAATAAAAATATATGAATGATTAGTTTTTTCACACTTCAAATAAAAGAAATAAATCTATAAATTATTAATAACACAAATATTCTCTATTTCAAAATTATTTATGAATATGCCAATTTAATGCCAAAAATATTGCAGCTACACAAAATATAGTATTATTAATTGTATTATTAATTGTAGCATGAATATGAAAATATTCATTAACTTAACTGCTGGAGTGCATTTGACTGACCCGTTGAGTATTGATTTGTCCTTGATAAATCGAGCATTATTGAGAGTAATTTAATAATTTTATCCCATCTAAGATTATTTTGTAATTATTTCTTAGAGTTTCCTGCAAACTATGGATTTTGGGGGTATATTGATGCAAATTTATCAAAAAGAAATCATATTATGATTTAATTTTTTTAAAAAAATATTAATAGAAATAAATCAAACCGTCTTTAATTGTGAACATAATTTGAATTCACAATCTTTTGTATCATCTCAAAAAATTTACTAATTAAATTAATTATCAATGAAGCCGCAAAATAGTGTGAGAAGGGTTTAAATTAATAAAAAAATATTAATGTATGTTTAAAAAATAAATTAAAATAAATTTTATCTTTAATTATATTTTTTTTCTCAATTTCATAATATCCAATTATTATTGGATGTGACTTGACCAATTAAGCTATTAATTACCATAGGATTAAATTGTACAAAAATTCTATGTGTTTTATAATTTTTTATTCTAATCCCCAATTCTTTCCTACTAATTTCTAATTTATAGATTATATTTAAAATAATTATAATAACAAATTAAAAATTATCACAATTAAAATTAAGACAAGCTAATGGGCTCACTTTTCTAATGAAGTCCAAGTCTAAACCTCAAGTTTAAGTCTAGTCCAAAAGCCCAGGCCTGCATTCTTACCTTCATCTTCAGTTCCCGCCAACTGCAATACCACATACTTGACTTTCTATTGTTGCATGAACTGCAATATTGAAAGAGTCTTGATGGATCTGCAGCAGACTTGATTAACACTCTTACTCAATTGTTTCTTCTAATTTTAATGCTTTCTGTACTGCTTGTCATCTTGTGTTTATATATTCTTCTTCCTCTTGTATGAAAAACATGAATGCTTGCTATAAAAAAATAATACAGAATCAATTCACAACCTGTTCTGCAAATCAGCATTCATCTTTTTGTTTGTAATCACAAATTCTAACTTGGTATCAGAGCCATAATGGATACCAGTTGAAATTCTTCAAGCTCAACTCAAACCAACACCAACCCAGTTGCTGCATTAAACTTGAACTCAGCAATAGTTACATTTCCTAATGTCATCAAACTAATAGATGCTAATTTTTTGCTTTAGAAAGCTCAAGTTCTGCCTTCTGTCCGAGGCAACGACCTTGAAGACTTTCTGGATGCAAATCTGACTCCACCTAGTAGATACATTATCACCACAGATGATGAGGAAAATAGCATTACCACTGCTAATCCAGCATACAAAATTTGGAAAAGGCAAGACCAGCAACTCATGAGATTATTGCTTTCCACCTTGAGTGAGCCCATGCTTGCTGCAACTATGGGATACACATCTTCCTCATAACTATGGATATCCTTGGAGAAAACCTTTGCAGCAAAATCAATGGCCAAAATAGTGAACCTCAGAAGTTTGCTTACTACAACAAAGAAAGAGAACATGAGAATTTCTGAATACTATCAGAAAATGAAAAGTTTAGCTGATGCATTGAGGGCAGCTGGTGATAACATATCAGACAAAGATCTGGTTGTGTTTATCCTAGGAGGACTGGAAAAAGATTTTGAATCCACTATAATTAATTTGTCCTCAAGAACTGAGACTCCAACACTCGAAGAAGTATACTCAATGCTGCTCAATCATGAAAATAGGCTGGATGGATGGAATGGTTTGTTAAACTCAAGTTACCAACAAGAGATTACAGCAAATCTCACTCACCCTAACCAATATCAGAAGAGGAACTGGAGAGCCCCTAATCAAGGGAGAAACACTGCTAACCATGCAGGATTTGAAAAAGGCAAACCAGGCAACACAAGAGGAGGTTCAAAACCAACTTGTCAGATATGCTTGAAAGTTGGTCACACTATAGTTGAGTGCTGGCATAGATATGACAGAGATTTCACTCCTCAACAATCTAAACCAAACATTAAAGCTACCTACATAACAAATCCTGAAAGTTCAGTAGATCCAGCGTGGTACATTGACAGTGGTTCAACCAACCATGTGACAAACTCTCTTTAGAATTTGTTCAGCAACTCAGACTACAGAGGAGGCAGCAAACTTGCTGTAGGTAATGGATAAAACTTGATAATCTCACATGTTGGATGCACCAAAATTCACACACAGCACCCATCAAAACAAATCAAACTTAACCAAGTATTGCATGTACCTGATGTTACTAAAAACCTAATTAGTGTCCATAAATTGCTTAAAGATAATCATGCATATGCTGTCTTCAATGAACATTGCTGTATTGTCAAGGATCTGAAGACAAAGAAGAAACTGCTTCAAGGTGTGATTAAAGGAGGTCTGTACAAGCTGTTGAAGGATCCAAAGCAAATTGGATTGTCAGCCAAACCAGTCAACTTCATTCTATACTCTGATTTTTTGAACTCAAAGACTGCTGATCCCAATTATGTTAAGTTGTCTGAATGTAAAAGAACATTAAGGGAATTAGACTTATGGCATCAAAGATTAGGCCACCCTCATGAGAGAGTCTTGAAACAAATACTCTCATTTTGTAATGAATTAAAAGTGATTAATGAAGATGCCTCAGCTTCTGTTCCACCTTTTTGCTTTGCCTGTCAGCATGGCAAAATGCACAAAATGACATTTAAATCTTTAGAAATTAAAACAAAGAAAGCTTTAAAATTAATCTATACAGACTTATGGGGACCAGCATCAACATCATCTACAAATAACTACAGATTCTATATAGTCTTTGTTGATGATTATACAAGGTTCACTTGGGTGTTTCTCATGGTTCATAAATTAGAAACTCTCAGCATATTTAAGCAGTTCAAGGAACAAGTAGAAAACATGTTAGAAATGAAAATCAAGGCAGTTCAGTGTGATATGGGAAGTGAATTCAAGTCCCTAGAAAAATACCTGACTACACATGGTATAATGCTAAGATACTCATGCCCTTACACCCATAATTAAAATGGAAAAGTGGAAAGAAAACATAGACACCTTGTGGAAACTGGCCTCACTCTTCTAGCTTAATCACACATGCCTCTAAAGTTCTGGTGGGAGGCTGTTTATGCTGCTGCATATCTAATTAACAGGTTGCCTTCCTTGACTCTTAACAACAAGTCACCCCATGAGCTCATTTTCGGATACAAACCAAACATCAAGCTGCTAAGAGTCTTTGGGTGTGAATGCTATCCTCTTCTTAGACCTTACAACAAACACAAGCTGAGTTTTCACACCAACAAGTGTGTTTTCATTGGATACAGTCTTTATCACAAAGGTTACCTATGCCTGCACCCTTCCAAAAGAGTTTATATTTCTCGAAATATTGTGTTCAATGAGACCAGCTTTCCATTTGAATTAGATCCCAACTTTATCTCCCATATACCTAAATACACTCATTATGAACAAGCTTCTGTTCAGCCTTCATTCACCACATCAAACTGGTATTGCCACCAACACATAGATCTTCCATTAGTCGAATCAGAACCTGCAACATTACCTCCTGATACAGAACATTCTACTTCAACTCAAAACACATCACCTTACTCATCACTCCCAAAGCCTGACATTCCATAATCAAATCCAAAGCCTAATCCTTCTCCTCCTTTTCAAATCGACAAGACTTAAACTGGTCATTCTATGGTCATCAGGAGTAAGGTTGGAATTTTCAAACCCAAGACCTATGTTTCTGACCTTATACCAATAGAAGAATGAAGTATACCAGTAAATGAGATTCAAGGACTCCAAGACCCAAATTGAAAAGTAGCAATGAATGAAGAAATCAAAGCCTTGACAGCAAACCAAACTTGAAAGTTAGTACCATACACAGAAGGCATGAATACAGTGGGATGTCGATGGATCTTCAAAATCAAAAGAAATTCAAATGGCTCAATTCAAAGGCATAAAGCCAGACTTGTAGCCAAAGGGTATTTACAAACTCCTAGCATTGATTTTTCAGAAACCTTTAGACCTGTAGTTAAGGCTTCCACAATTAAAATTGTGTTAACATTAGCTGTTCAAAAGGATTGGAAACTAAGGCAGATTGATATAAACAATGCATTCTTAAATGGGGAGCTAAAAGAAATAGTATACATGAATCAACCTCTAGGTTTTGAAGATGAGAAGCACCCAGGGTATGTATGCAAGCTCAGGAAAGCAATTTACAGCCTCAAGTAAGCACCTAGAGCTTGGTTTAACAAGCTCATATCAGCACTAAAATCATGGAACTTCAAAAACTCAAAATCTGATACTTCTTTATTTTACAAAATTGACAAAACTAGTACTATATTACTTCTTATATATGTTGATGACATAATCTTAACAGGTGATAATGCAACTGAAATTGAAATCTTGATCAAGAAACTAAATGAGGCATTTGCTTTGAAAGACCTGAGAGAATTAAACTTCTTTCTTGGAATCGAAATTACCAGACTGAGAGATAGTCTTCATATGTCTCAAACAGGTTACATCACTGACTTGCTTATCAAAACCAATATGCTTGATAGTAAAGGGATGAAAACTCCTATGGCAGCAGGGTGCAAATTCAGCAAAAATGGTAAAAATTCCGTTAGTAATTACACATTTTACAGGTCCGTAATTGGATCATTGCAGTATGCTACTCTCACCAGACCAGACATCACATATTCAATCAATAAACTGAGTCTGTACATGCACAATCCAAATGTAAAACATTGGACTGCATGCAAAAGGATACTAAGGTATTTAAGGAATACTGCTCAGCTTGGATTGAACTTCAGCAAAGCAGACAAACTTGAGTTGGTAGGCTTTTCAGATTCCGACTGGGGTGCTAACGCTGATGATAGAAGGTTCATCACTGTGTATTGTGTTTATTTGGGAGTCAACCTTATCTCTTGGAGCTCAAAGAAACAAAATGTGGTGGCTCAATCATCAACCAAGGCAGAGTATCGAGCTTTGGCCCATATAGCAGCAGAGTTAAGTTGGCTTAGATCACTGCTGGAAGAAATCAATGTAGATGTAAGCAAACCTGTAGTGATTTGGACTGATAGTTAAAGTGCAGCAACTTTTGCCTACAATCCAGTCTATCACGCCCGAACAAAGCATATAGAGATTGATATCTATTTTGTACGTGATAAGATTCTTGATCGTGAATTGGCAGTGCAGTATGTTCCAACCAATGAACAAGTTCGCAGACATCCTCACCAAAACTCTGCACGCAGAGAAGTTCATCTTTCTCAAAAACAAACTGAACTTGGCAGAAAAATAGAAGAAACATCAACTTGAATAAGGGAGTTAAAATTGAGACAAGTTGATGGGCTCACTTTCCTAATGAAGTCCAAGTCTAAACCTCAAGTTGAAGTCTGGTCCAAAAGCCCAAGCCTGCATTCTTGCCTTCATCTTCAGTTCCCGCCAACTACAACACCACAAACTTGACTTCCTGCTGTTGCATGAACTGCAATATTGAAAGAGTCTTGATTGATCTGCAGCAGACTTGATTAACACTCTTACTCAATTGTCTCTTCTAATTTTAATGCTTTCTATACTGCTTGTCATCTTGTGTTTATATATTCTTCTTCCTCTTGTATGAAAAATATGAATGCTTGCTATAAAAAAACAATACAGAATCAATTCACAACCTGTTCTGCAAATCAGCATTCATCTTTTTGTTTGTAATCACAAATTCTAACTATCACAAATGAATTTTAAATTTTAACAAAATAAATTGATTAATGTATTGTAAATTATCATATTAGTTATCACAATGACTAAAACACATAACGAAAAGCATTCTTATTCACCTAAAATAGTGATCAAAACACAGTACATAAAAGCTTTTATTACACGTACGAAAAACAGAACATTATAACAAAGAGAACACAAACCAACAACAGAGAATGGTTGTTGCCAAGAAGTTGAATGTCAATGGGTAGCAAGTAGCGGGGTACTTTTAAATTAGGGCTTTCATTCCCTTAACCAAATCTGTAATGTACCTATTCTGAATCTCTTCATTCAACAGAAACTCCCTCCATTTTTTCTGATTTTCCCTGATGGAAATACCAGGCTCTTTCTCCACGTCCACCATTACTGTCTTAACAGCATCAGAAATGTCCTCCTTCGCAAAATGTCCATCTTCTTCTCTTCTATTCACCTCCACTCCAGCTTTCATGTCTTTGGCTACGAGCTGAGCGTTCAAGAATTGATCTCCTTTGAAAGGCAAGAGAACTAATTGGCAACCATAGACTATAGCTTCAATCACAGAGCTAAATCCTGAGTGAGAAAAGTAACAGCCAACGCTGTTATGTGCTAAAATGAGCTGTTGTTGAACCCATCCTGTGTGCACAACTCCTCTATTTTTCACTCTATCGGTGAACCGTTCTGGCAGAGCTCGGATTAATGCACTCTGGGCATCAACATTTGCCGGAAAATTTAAGACCAGAAAAAATGGTAAACCTGTAAGTTCTAAACCAAGCGCCAGTTCTTTAATCTGGTCATTGTTGAGAAATGTTTCACTTCCAAAAGAACAAAAAATAACAGATTTGGCCGGAAATTGACCCAGCCACCTAGCCCATCTCTCTTCTAGCTTGCCGGACGGAGGTTCAAGATTTACAAGAGGACCGGTTAAAAGAACCGGCTTCTGAAGCTCTTTACTCCTGTAGTCTACGTAAATTCCTTCCATTTTATTGCACGTTTTGATTACAATTGCAGTGCAACCGTTCAGGCCCTCAAGTTTTCTCTCGTACACACTAGGGTTACCGTCGAATCTCTTAAACACGTATAAAACGTCACGGGCCTGAAATTCCTGAAGGGTGATATCTGAAGTTAAAATCAAGTCCTTTGGAGGTTTCTTTAAATCTTCAATGGTGGGGTTAATTCCCCTGGCAGTGGCCATAATGTAAGAATCTGAAATGGCAGAGAAAACAGAAAACCTGAGAGTTTTTATACCAAGTTGAGCACAAAGCTCTGGCATCCAATGTTGGATAAAATCAAAGAACACAAAATGGGGTTTAAGTTCTGACAATAGTGTTTTGATTTGAGGTTTCATGAGATCCAAGGCTTGCTTGAGGAGTTCAGCCATTGAAGGTGTCATCCCCGAGGTGGCGTCAATGCCAGGAGGAAGGCCTTCAATTTGTGGGATTGGAAGTGGGATTATTTCAGCCATTGGATTGAGCTTTAGTGTAGATTTGATGCGCGGGATATTACCAGGGGCTGAGAAGAAAGAGACCTTAACGCCATGACGACAAAGCTTATTGGATAATAACACAAACGGGCTAATATGACCAAATGCAAACCATGGAAACATCACTACATGAAGTTGATCTGTGGATTCACTCGTCATTATGGTTATTTGAAGCAGCTCTCTCTTTTCTCTCAGTTTGTTTCGTGATCTGCATGCAACATTATTTGCATTCTGGGTCATATATATACACATAAAAGGAATCTCTCGTGACTCGTTGACCGGTGGATGCAACATTATGCACGAGGATCTCCAAGCAAAAGAGCTGAGTGGTTAACCATCCGGGGGTTGCACAGGGCCCGACATCTATTTATTTCTTGCCAACTTACTTGGTCTGCTTTTTGCACTTAAAACAGATTTTTGTCCATTTTTAAATTTTTCTTTTATGTAGTTAAGAGTAGTAAAATATTGTGTTTCAAGAAAAGTTACCCCTATTAACTCATTTTGTTTTCCCATATTATTTTGGAATAATTATATTAACTTTAAAAAATAACAAAAAATGATATTACAATAATTAACAAGAAAATTGTATCATACACTGATTGTTAGGATTTAAGATTATAATCATTAAAAATTGAATTATTTTTTTTATTCTTTTAATTATTCTTATCAACAAAATTTAAAGGTTCTTGAAAAGGAAGCACCCGTATATATACATATTTGTCAAAGATCAAAATAATTATAGTTAGATCTGATCAATATTGTGTAGCAGGTACAAAATTTTCTAATTTGTATGTTAGAAAATAATTGGATAACTATTCGATGCAATAACTTTTTGGTGCTGCGAAAAAGGTAATTTCCATTAACATTCTAAATGAGTAACATAAATAAATTATAAAGTTAAATGGTCGGGTTTTTTTTTTTTTTTGTGAATGGTTACTATTTTGGTTTGGTTCTAATCGTGTAAGAAAAACCGTACACTGCCAATGATCAAAGCACATGCTTGGTAGCTTTTATTTTTTATTTCAGTGGTGTAAATAAACCCAACACTGCCACTGAATCAAAGCACTTGCTTGGTAGCCTTTTTTTCTATCTCACTGGTATAAATAAACCTAACTTCTGGCTCACGCGGTGGTTGTATTTAATTATTGCTCCTCCTTCGTTCAATTTAACGCAGCTTTCTCTCGATGAACGGGACCTGCACCTCCCTAGGATCAACCCTGTATTATTTAAAAGTTTAAAATTGAATTTTATTTTTTATGAATTAAATATTATAAAATAATAATAACTTAAAATATAAATTATACAAAACATAAGGACATAGATGATATTAGCCATAAATATATTATTAAACAAACATAGGGTGCAAAAATAACTATCTTTGTAATCATCTTTTGTATTCTCACTCTCTGCAATAAAAAATTCTTTATTTTCAAAATGGTTTTGATACTTGTTCCATATGCATATGAGTATCATTTTAATCCACCTCTTTCTGGTTTTAAGATTTCATTTGCAGTTCATCGTCTAACTTTTCAATTTTTTACTCCAATTTGTTATTTCAAAATTAGAATTCAACATATGATCAATTTTGCATATGATCATGAATCAATCTTTTACTGTTTCCAATATGAGCATGAAATATTGAAACTAAAAGGAGGTGGATTAAAATGATACTCAGATGCATATGCAATAAGTATCGAAACCGTTTTGAAAACAAAGGATTTTTTTATTGCAGAGAGTGAGAATACAAAAGATGTTTACAAAAATAGTTATTTTTGCCCCCCCTACAACGGATGCTTTGAACAAAATATTTATAGCAATTGAAAAATAACTATTATAATTGAATGTTTACATTTGAATTATTGAAAAGAAAAATCTCCTTGAAATAACGAGAAATCCTGAACTTTTGGCCGAAAAACTTTGTCTTCTAGCAACATCAAAAGTTAAGTCGTTGTTTTTGAATAATTGAGCAGTTGTGGATTCTATGTTTTGCATATGAATGATGAAGCATCTTAACAAAATTGTTGAGTTGTCTTGTTGCAATTATTTGATCTTTCAAAAATCAAAGGGGTCTTGAATAAAGGGTCCTCCAAAGGGATCAAACAATTAATTTGCACTATTAGAAATTTTTTTACTATCATTCTCTATTTGTTTGATCAATTCATCGAACATTTTGATATATAAATGTTTTTTTTTATTTTTATCACTTGAACAAGTTGTCTTGAATTTGCCGATTTGGTTGATGACAAAGCATCATATGCTAATTGAGGATAATACAATGTGTGTTACATTAAATTTAATACAAGTTTTTATTTAATAAATTATAATTTATTTTAACTTAATACAATTCATTTTAATTTATTTAAAATAATATAATTTAATACATGCTATCAAACTATTTAAATTATTGTGATTCTATCGTGTTTTTGTTTTGAAATTACAATACTTCTACTGTAAACTAAAATAAATTAATAAGGTATTTAATAATATTAATTTTCAATATGATTTATTTAATCATTCTTGAAAAAAATTCCTCTCACCCAATGAACAAAGTGAAACGAACAGAAATGGCAGATGAGAAATTGGGTTTTCTCAGTTTTTCCTTCTTCCTTTAATGGAGAAAAAAAATAAATGTGCCATTAAAAAAAAATTAATTACTTTATGGTGTAAAGTTCTCAACAAAGCTCTCTATAAGAGAATGGTTGTTAATTAGGAGGCAGCAGAAAGCTCCTGGCTTTCATTTTTTCCTTTTAAACTTTCTCACTTGTTAATTTTATTTTTTTTTTAAGTATTCAAGTACTTAATTTTAAGTTGATCATGTAGATAGAAAAATAAAAATGTTTAATAAAATGTCTTCGGAAAATTAAGAAATTTAAAAATAAAAATATATGAATGATTAGTTTCTTCACACTTCAAATAAAAGAAATAAATATATAGATTATTAATAACACAAATATTCTTGATTTCAAAATTGTTTATGAATATGCCAATTTGATGCCAAAAATATTGCAGCTACACAAAATATTGTATTATTAATTGTAGCATGAATATGAAGATATTCATTAACTTTACTACTGGAGTGCATTTGACTGACTCATTGAGTATTGATTTGTGCTTGATAAATCTGAGCATTACTGAGCGTAATTTAATAATTTTATCCCATCCAAGATTATTTTGTAATTATTTCTTAGAGTTTCCTGCAAATTGTGGATTATGGGGGTATATTGATACAAATTTATCAAAAAGAAATTATATTATTATTTAATTTTTAAAAAAAATATTAATGAAAATAAATCAAACCTTTTTTAATTGTGAACATAATTTGAATTCACCATGTTTTGTACCATCTCAAAAAATTTATTAATTAAATTAATTGTTAATAAAATCGTCCAACAGCGTAAGAAATATTTAAATTTTAAATCTCTTATATTAATTAAAAGATTTATTAATTAAACTAACTACCAATCAACACAAAATATTTAAAAGATGTCTTTTTTTTATTAATTTTTAAAATATTACAAAAAATAAATTAAATTTTTTTTCCAATTTGATATGAGGAGAGCTTGAAAGATTTACTATCTAACTACCAACCAGATCAGTGTATTTTGAAGATGTCATTAAGGTTACGATCATGTTTTTTGATTCCTAAAATTAGAAATCAAAGTATGGAGCTGTTAATTAATGACAGACAAAGATTGACTTGAAATGATTTGACATACATACATTAATTTAATATTTTAAATTAATGACAAGTGCCCGCGCAAAACACTTGATAGACATCATTCATTTAATATTAAAATTTTCTGACACTATGATTTACAATTTTTAAAAAAAAAAAAAATTATTCACAACTTTAAAATATATTTAAAATTAAAATATTATTAATGATAAAAAAAATTTTATGTTACGACACATAAACATAATCTTTGATGTTAATGTTGATGTATTATATATATTATCGTGCATGAGTGAACATGTGTATAAAAAAATATTTAAAATTATATAATTTTATATAATTTTTTATATAATTTTTAATTATTTAATTAATATATTTTTATTAATTAATATTAAATTTAACATATATAACTAATATATTTATATATATTATATTTACACGCGTACATAAATTTTATGAAGAAAAATAATATAAATATAAATAAAATTAAAATTAAATGCTAAAATTATTGATTTTAACAGCATAATGAATTTAAACAACAGATTACCTGCTCTTTTTCTTTTTTTTACACCATCCCCCCTATTTGATATTATTAATCTCTTTATGCATACTGAACTTTAATTTTATTAGTGGTTTGTAGACCATGCATGACTGTGTAAAAGGCCTCTTACATGTCACCACTAGACTCGGAAGGGTCATTGATAGGTTCGAATTCAATTTTCACATGAAATGTGCAACAATTTTAAATTTAATTAAATTAATTTTATGGGACTCAATTATATATTGCTATTTGAGAGCTGTTGCTTAAGCTTTTAGAGCTAAGGTTTGATTTTTACTGCATATGACTATCACATATTAGATTTTAGTATTCACAAGTAGTTTAATAGTAATCTAGATTGTAGATTGTAGAAAGAGAAACTTTTTATTTTAAATTTTACCCTGAAAAGGTTTATCAGCAACTAATTAGGGCAATTGGATAAATTATAAAAAAAAAAAAAATCAATTCAAAGAAATATAAGTAAATAAAACAAAACATTAAGTAAAATAACTCTTTATTCAATGTATACATCCACGAGGGTCGTTGGACAGAACAATATCCATGTATAACATAAATAAAAAAACACATAACATCGCGAAATTATTAAAACGTACCAAACATCACGAACAAGACACGTGAAACTGAAGTAGGATAATCAATCGACAACCCAACGTCAACCCTATTGGACAACATAGTCACAAAATTTTTAAGCAGGAGAAGGAGCAGGAGCTAATGCAGCACAATAGGCGCTTAGAATGTTGCATTCCTTAGTTGTGAAACCGAGTGAATTGACCCCTCCAGGCCAGCATTTACTGTTGCTGGTTTCAATGGCACTACAACATTCAGCACTAATATCAGCATTGCCAGTAAGAAAGTATTTGATAGTCACAGCTGAGCAAGACTGGAGCTTCAGAAGAGCTGTCCAGCAGTCTATAAATGGTCCTCCGCAGGCGTCAAGCCTCTCCTTAAGATTGTATCCTGGCGTAATATTGTCGAGCTCATAATTCCTGGCTGCTGTCGTAAATGCCACGAGGCTTACCAGGACCAAAAAGAGAAACACATTTTTCAGAGCCATGCTGATTAATATTACTCTGTTTTGTTTCTCTAAGTACTTATCGGTAGAGAGATAATTGAGAAATGATGAAGAAAAGTTGTAAATTGGGGAGGCTTTTATAGAGAATTGAAAGGAGAGGAAAATACATCTGAGGTTATTAATTAAAGATATGATTAATTAAAGTCAAAATTCGCATCTGTTAATTAATGACAACACAAAAACTGTTAATTAAAGTCAATTAAGTCCAACAATGTAACACATGATTATGGTGGTATGGAATTGACAATAGAATTCATGGAACTTTCAAGACATCATGAATAAACTATCGTAAAATTAACTAATTTTTCTATTTCATTATGTTTTAATTAGCTTTAAGTTAATTTATTTCAGTCAGAATCTGACAATCTTCTGTCTATGTTTCCTTCTGGAAGGGAGCATCTAAGTTTCAAGTTCTTTTTTTTTTTTTTTTTTTTTTTTACACACACACACACACACACATATATATATATATTAAAAAAATTGTTTTAAGGAGGTGTGAATTGGCATTTATAACATTTAAGGGCTGGTGTTTATTCATTTAGATTTCTTATTCATTTAGATTTCTTTATTAGACACTAAAACTGACTTCCTAATTTACAATATTTACTCAAATAAGAAAACTATAGAAAGAGCAATTAATCATTTGAGCGATATTTTCACTATTTAACGTTAATTTGTATGGAATTGACAAGTAGATAGTTTTGGCATAAAATATGTTAGTTAATGTCTTACTTGTTGGCCTTCACTCAATTACTTGCATATCACAAACATTATAAATTTTTTTCATAAGCTCTTGAAGTTTTCAAGATCTGTCTGCATTAAATTTATCGAAATAGCTTTTTTATACTGTTTATTCTTTTTGTTTTAATTTAAGTTTATATTCGATTAAAATATTAAGAATAATGCTAGAAATACAAATACTTATACAAACTCTTTTATACAAGTTAACTTTATATTATTATCACATGACCTGTAAAATTTATATTTTTTTGTTTTTCAATAAATTTTTATATATTCTAATAAAAATATAAAATATGTGACAATAATACAAAATTATTACATCAACTTGTATGAATAAAAGTTTTATCTACAATATTAATGAAATTTTAATTAAATAAAAAAGGTATAATTTTCTAATAAGATAATAAAACGAGATTAAAATAAAATTTTAATTTCAAGAACTTTAAATTTATATTTAGAGCACTAATGAAAAATGCCTAAACCCGGGTAAAGAATTAGTTTTTAGTTCACATGCACATTGATTGATGTTGGTGTCTATTCACTTGCATATTGATAGGAATTGAAAAGAGTTGGCATTCAATTATGAATTTTTCCAAAGAATTTTAATAGATATTTACCATTAGATTTGTAGAGATTTCTACGAACTCAACCAACAAAAATCATTTTACAAACACCTGGTGTGCTTGAACAAAACCTGAACTAAGCAGCATTCAATCTGAAAATTGGCAACTCACAATTTACAACCAAACCAACACAAGAACAAATACAAGAAATTAAAGAAGAATATTTCCAGAAAGCAAGCTTTTGAATCCCTTGATTTCTTGGTCAAGATTACAAGAGTTTCCAGAAAATTTTTCTCACACTTTCTGCCCTCTTTTCTCTTCTGGTTGATGAGAATTACAGAGCAAAGCTTCTTCCTTTCTTTTTATCTTCTGTTACAAGACAACAAGAAAATCTTTCTCAGCTTTTCTCTTCTATCCTTCCACTCTTCCTCCTCTCGAGTATATTCTCATTTAATAGTCAAAATTGCTGTTAGATATATTTAGTCAACATCAAAATGAACCAATCACATTCTAGCTTCTTTTAACTAACTTCCAACTCAACTTAGCTTCCTTTTACTGCCAAATAAAACTACCACATCAGCTCAACTTTGCTTCAACAAACTCTACTCTAATCACCTGTGAATTTTGAATCACAATTCACAAGATTAATTTGAATTTTGATGTTTGGTTCTCTCATCATTTGCTTCTTTATTCTATGTTTTTATCAAATATCCCATATTACCTTCGTTAATGATTAAATTGTTTAGTCGGCTGTTCAAATTCATATTCATATTCATATTCATTGACAAGTCTTTTATGGGCAAACCAATGGCATTGCCATTCAATCCACATAAAATAACAATATTTATAAAACAAAACTCTAGCTAATAAATTAATTTTTCATTCCATACACATAAGGAGATCGTTATTACTGCATACAATACACAATATAAGAAAAATTGTAAAGAGAAAGCAAGTAAAATTGTAAAGAAAAACCATTGCTAATAAATTAATTAATTATGACAATTAAAACAAATGAGATATAAAAAAAAATTTATAAGTGTGATAGAGACACAAATTATCTTATTTAAGTGTACACGATGTTTTTGTTGCAAAATTATCATATAATTCATATATTTATTCTCATTAATTATGTTTTTTTTGTTAATTTGTTCAATTAATACTATCATGCTACAGCCATTTGTATATAATAATTTGTATTTTTAGTATTATTTTAAAAAATAAAATATTTAATCTTTTTTTTAGATGATATTACATAAATATTCCCTAATATAAAACTTTCTAAGAGAATGAAAATTTTATTTACAAAAAATTTGAAACATCAAATTAATGATTATTTTAATTTTTTTTTCCCATTTTAGCCAACTGTTCCAAAATAAGAAGAATATCCTTATCCATTACTAAGTTTAATTTTTTGCTATAACTCTTTTGTGTGCAAGAGATTTGACAAGAAAATTTATTTTGTCTTTCTTATTATGTAGTTATTGTTTTAATTCTAATAAACAATTTTTTCTTAAATTAATTTTTTTTTAATTCCTATTATGTCTTTCTTACTATGTAGGTTAAAATCAATGTCAGGTCTAGCCTTGATCAGTTAAAATCAAATTTTTCTTCCAAGTTAATAGTTTCAAACATAATTTTAATTTTCAATAGCTATTATATATAACATATCATTGAATATGGCCTTACACTAAAAATTAAATTTAGTCATACTGAGAGTTTGGTTAATTACTAATTATTTCTCATTTTTATAGATATATAATTGTCAAATTGCTCAACTCAAAAGTTTAGAAAACCCCAATGTAAAATAGAATTCATATTTATTTTAAAGATTGTAATTAAGATTTATGGAGAGATGAGTTAAAATCATAAAATTTATTGATCGAAAAGGAGATAGTATAAAGGACTGTTCAAGTACCAAATCTTAATTCTAATAATAAATTAAATTCAACTACTTAAGTCATAAAATTTAGGTAAGAGTTTAACATTCTTACATAATATGTCTGAAGAAATAAACAAAACCCATGAAATTGAAACTGAAGTAGTAACAAGTGAATTTGGCCTAAAACTAGGGGACTCTTCAATAAACTTCTGTGTGTTTTTTTTTTTTATAACTTGCAGTCTTACAAGAAACTTAATGTTGGAGTACAAGGAAATTCATGACCTCAATCAATCAAATTGCACAAGGCTATTTAACATATATCTGTTAGCAAACTCACGCATTATATCGATCATTACATATAATAAGTTTTCTGTGTTGTTTTTCCACAAGAAACAATGAAAATAATAATAAATTCTTGTTCTCTTTTCGTTTTTCAACAGTTCATTCCTAAGTATACAAGAGTTGGTTGTAATTGTTTTGTAAAAGACATAAATAATATTTATTAATAGCCCTAACCAAAACAGCTTTGCAAATTATCTTTGTATTTTACATGTCTCAATCTGTCCGGTCAACTGTTTGAGAAACACTCAGGACTAATCTTAGTTTGGCGAGGAATGAAGCATTGGAAGAATAAGTTTGTAAGACTGGGGCTTCAGAAGCCTGTTCGAGCACTCAATTACTTGGCCTCCATTAGCATCAAGCCTCGCTGCAAAATTTGGGCCTGGCTTAGTATTAATAGTGCTCAGCTCATTCCTCCCTGCGGGTGCATATCCATGAGACATGTCAGAACCAAAAAGAGAAACACAAGTTTCAGAGCCATGACGATTATTAATCTTCTCTCTGTATATTTATCTGTAAAAGCTGTAGTAGTATAGAGATGAAGACAACTAAAAACTCCGCTAGGCTTTCATCGAGAATGAGAGGTGAACTTTATTGGACAAAAAAGTATAATTATATAAGAAATCTGGTAATATTTTTTTCTTTTTTACTCGTCTGTATAGGCCAATTGTTTTGTAAAGCCGGATTTTATCAAAGGGTTTGATTATTGAACGTGCACACAGGTAGTTTCCTTGTAAGATATGATATGATCATTTAGTGAATTAAGATGTGATAGTGTCATAAGAAGAAAAAAATTTAGCTGATTACCTCATAATTAAATTGTGCAGCACTCATAAATCCCCATTCGAAACGAGCTTCGAACCTCGAGCTGAACTGATTAGAGTCAAGCTTTGATTAATGATAAAACTCACCTGCAGGCAAACCAACAGCATCCGCATTCAATTCGTAAAAAATAATGATTAAAAAAAAAAACTGTAAACCTAAATCATAATTAAAATAACTTTTTAATCCATAATAGCACTAGGGTCGTTTTTCGTATAAAGAAAGCATAACACGAATAAAAATGGCACAGAGATTTTGAATTCAAACAGTTATATCAGCAAATTGAACGCATAGACACATATAAATAATCCAAGCTTAGCTTGAAACTGGAAACGCAGCGGGAGCAGTAGATGCATCACAGAATAATTTTAGTAATTTCCCTTCCTTGGGTGTGAATCCGAATGTAGGGAGATCGTTGGTCGGCGGCGAGCATTTACTGTTGACAGTTTCAAAAGCCTGGCAACATTCGGAGCTAATTGTACCAGTAATGAAGAATTCGACATACGCGTTTGAGCAAGACTTGAGCTGCTCGATCCCTTTCAAGCACTCAATTACTTGCCCAGCTTTGGCATCACGCATTGCTGCAAGATTTTTGGCCTGGCTCAATATATATATTGCTCAGCTCATTATTTCTTGCTGCGGTTGCATATGCCACGAGGGGCGTGAGAACCAAAAACAGAAACACATTTTTCAGAGCCATGGCTGATTAATCTTCTCTTTTTTTATTTCTGCTGCATGTATGAATTTGTTTGTGAGAGATGAAGAAAACTGGAACCTTCATTAGGTATTTTAGAGCATGAGAGAGAGAGGACATGTTGACTTTGGAATTAAACAAGCAATTAACATAGTAATCACGTGATTTAATTGTCTAAATAGAAAGGGTTTGTCGAGAAAATTATGGGATGCTGTACAAATTCGGATCACGTGTACTCTATAATTAATTAGCTCGAGTAATTATTACTTAATTATAGTAAAAACTTTTCATAGTTATGATTTTAAGAATAAATTAATTTTATTATTATAAAAAAATATAATTTAATAAAATTCTAATTGTAAAATAAGATTATAATCTAATAGATGAGTAATTACAAAATTGTTATTTATTTTTAACAAGAAAACATTCATTTTAGTGAGTTGTTACGTATTTGTAAATTTAAAATTTTAATAATAATTTTAAAGAATAAAAAAAAAGGTAAAAAAAAAATGAAGGGATTATATAAAGATTTTGCTTATAATTACAACTCACATACATAGCAATTAGCACTCAATCCCTTAGCTTCAAAATTTACCATATAGCACATAAGTATTATCATATATATGAAACTGATAAAAGAAAGCTTTCCATAAAATAAACTTGTGTTGATAAAAATTCTATAAAATTGATTGCATATGCTATTTAATTTTATGCTCGTACCTTCTGTTGTACTTTCAATTAGCTGTTTTGATTACTTATGCCTGATGGTTGTGCCTCATATAGGATGGAAAATAGAAGTGATTTGGATTTTCAAGGATAAATAGGCAATACTATTTAATAGAATAACTCCTTGGATTGATGGCAAATATTAGACACAAATTTCCATCTGCATATGTATCCAAAACTTACCGTATCCACTACAAAATTGTTTCGTTGGATGTAAATATTCTAAAGATAGTGAAAATAGGCTAACCGATCAGGTAAGTCCATTTATCATGCCTATGTTCTTTTATTCAGCTCTTTCTTTTTAAAACAAAAAAATAAACAAATTTTTCCTTACTTTGACAAGGTTTCATCTAAAATGTGCATGTATGGGTGCGTGCGTGTATGTAGAGATGATCTCAATATTTAGTTTCTCCCTTCAGCTTCCACTTATTAAAAAAATTACAACATAAAACCACTAAAGTTTCATTCTTTTTTCATTGCTTCTGGCTCTGCTTTTACTTGAAATAATGGTAAAAAATTAATAAAAGAATAAATTTTAGTATTGTTTAATCAAAAGAGATGTAATTTTAATTCCCTAATTAGTGAATTTCGATAAGGATTATCTTGAATATTAGAAAAAAATTAACATTTTCATTTTATTCTTTTTGATTAAGATAGTTTGGACTTCTATTTTTTATTTTTGATTCATTTTTCTTCTATAATATTACGAGATATCTCATATTCTTTATAATAATTAGAATGTTATCCACATAGACAAGTAGATAGAACTTATCATCTAAAATTTGGCCTCTAAAATACACGCAACTATAATACTTATGTTGAATCCTTTACTTAACATGAATTTATCAAACATAAGGTTTGATTGTCTATGGTATTGTTTAAGTCCACATAGAGACTTCCTTAGCAAACAAACTTTGTTTTCATCTCTTTTCTTCACAAATCCCTCAAGTTAGGACACATAAATTCTTCCTCTAGATTTTCATGAATAAATGCAATTCTAACATCCATTTATTATAACTGAAAGGTAAAAATAGTACCAATTGCCAACAAAATTCTAATTGAAATATATTATCGCTGGTGCAAAAACCTCAATAAAATCAATGTCTTTCTTTTGTGAAAATCCCTTAGCAACTAATTTTACTTTATTCTTCAAGGCTCCACCTAAAATCCCATCATTTTTTCTTTTGAAGATCCACTTGTAGTTTATTTTTTTCCTTTCTCCAAGCGTAGCAACTGGGTTTCATGTTTGATTCTTGTATAAAGAATTCATTTCTTCAATCATAGTTACATGTCAGTGCATAGCTTTTGATGAATTCATAACTTCTTTGAATGATAAAAGTTCTATACTAATGAATTAATTGGTAGTATTCAAGGCATATGCTATTAGATTAACATATCCCAATTTTACAAGTGGCTTTATCTTTATTTTAACTCTGTCTCTTATCAATTTATAATCATGTACATCAATTTTTTTAATTGTTAATTCAAATGCTTCAATTTCTATTTCAGTATTCTTGGACTGTTCTTTCCTCTTTTCAAACTCTACTTCAAACTATGATGTATCTATGTTGGTTTCCTTTGTGTTTAATTCCATGCTTGGAGTATTCCTTTTTTAATCACTTCATCTTCATGAAATCTAATATATCTACTTATAATACATCTATTGACTTTGCCATCACTGCACCATAGTTTATACCCCTTGATTCCTTATAGATATCCATAAAATACCTTTAATGGTTTTGGCATCTAGTATCCCTCGGTGAGTATATGCATAAGTTGTACACATAAACACTTTAAAATGACTCAAATTAGGTGGATGACTCGACTTGACCAAACCTCTTTTGGTGTCTTAAAATCCAATGCATAAGAAGGACTTCTACTCATTAAATACACAGTAGTGTTAACTACTTCAACCCAAAAAAAAATTCAACAAACTAGCACTAATCAATATACATCGAATCTTGTTATAATGGTTCTATTCATTCTCTTAATAACTCCATTTTAATGAAAAGTGAATATAACTATTATATGTCTAAGGATACATTTAGCATTGCATAAATCATCAAAAATTTTATCACAAAACTCTAAACCATTATCAATTCCTAAGGCTTTAACTTGTATGTTTGTCTAATTTTCTATGAGTTTAAGACATTTCTTGAATTTCTCAACTAACTAATCCTTACTTTTCAAGGTAAAAATCCAAACGTTTCGGAAATAATCATCCATAATTGAGAAAAAACATATAGTCCCTCTTAAAGAGTTGATTGTGTTGGTACCTACAAATCTAAATGTAAATAATTTAGATTCATTTTAGTGTTATGTACACTAGAATTAAACTTCACTTAATGATGCTTTCTCATTAGATAGCTTTCACAGAATTTCAATGATCCTAATACATTGCAATCAAAAAGACCTTACTTCTTTAACTCTTCAAGACTTCTCTCATTTAAGGTGACATCTCAGATGCCAAATCATGGCTAAATTTGCATCTTTAACTCTTGCATTGCTATAATCATCTATTATTAATTTTTTCTTACAAAACATACAAGTCATTCTTCTTCCCACTCTTTAATAAGATAAAAGATTCTTTTGACACTGAGAGTTCTTTTCTCTACTTTAAATATACAACTAATATCATCAAACATCTTTAATAATAGTAAATTTCTTTTCAAATCAAATACATATATGACATTTTCAATAATTCTATAACATATCGGAAAGTTTAGGTTTTGTTGATCTTATTCCTTTTACATTATAAGATATAATATTGTCTATTAAAACTTTTTCACCATCAACTAAACTTAATATAATAGTTCAAATTCAATAATCAAGTAGATATTATTCACTTCGAGTACACAATCAATCATGAGTTTGATCTTAAACTTTATAACCTAAAATGTGTTTACTAAATGAAAAGAACTTAAACTATATAATTTATAGCTCAGACTCACCCGTTAGCAATGTAAGATGTAGCATTATTATATAACAGTCTAAATTCAATAACTGAATAAATATTGTTCACTTTGAACACACAATTTATCATGAGTTTACCTTTAAACTTTACAATATAAAATATATCTATTAAGTTAAAAGAACCAAACTATATAATTTATAACCCAAACTCACCTATTAGTAATAGAGGATGTAACACTTAAGGTCAAGAATAATAATTTGCTAAGACACATATGAAAAGTGTATCCAAAGTTCATTATCAACTCATCTTTAAGTTTACCATGAAAAGTAATCAACATAAAAGTATTCTTGAAGTCATCATCAGTCACTACAACAGCATATCCCCATCTCTCAAGTGTTATTTCCTTCTTATGAGTTTGTCTTTATGGACAATCTCTTCAAAAGTGGCATTTTTTATTATAGTGAAAGCATTTGAGTTTTCTTCCTTTGAAACTCAATCTTGAACTCTTCTTTCGCTTGTGATCCTTTTTATCTTGTCATTTCATTACACTCAATCCTTCAGTAACACCACCATCCTTCTGTTTAGTCTTTTTAATTAATTCTTTTGAACTAAAAGCTGACTTAACATCATCCATTGTAATTGTATCACTACTATACAACAATTTCTTCACGAGGTGTTCATAAGTTGATGGTAATAAAGTTAAAACCATTAAGGCTTGATCTTAATCTTCAAATTTTATATCCATTGTCTCAAGATTTAAGATGATCTTATTGAAATTGTCAAGATGATTTTTGATTGACCCCTCTTCATCAAGAGTAAATGCATAGAGTTTCTTCTTCAAATACAATTTGTGTGCAAGAGATATTTTCACGTACTTATGTGTAAGTTTGTTCTACAATTCAAGTGTTATATTCTGCTTTGCAATTTCTCTTAAGATTCTATCACCTTGTGACAAAACTAGAGCACTATAAACCTTTTTTAAGTATATCATTTATCTTCATCTTTCACATTTTAAAAATCATTTTCACCTATAAATTTCTCTATTAAGAACTTAGAGGATTTCATTCTTACCAGGCTTTGAGTGGCTTTGATACTACTTATTGCTGCTTGTGATCTAAACTACCAAAATCACTCAAGAATCTAACACTCTAAATTGGTAATCTCAAGTAAAAACCATATGAATGTCAAAAAAAAAAACAAGAATTAACTTGAAGCTTTCAAAAATTAAGAAACAAAAAAAATTAAAACAATCAATAATACGCATCACAAATCAAAGGAAATTCACTCTTATTAAGCAGTTGATTCAATGTAATTAGTCATTGCTTTTGTTACAAGTATTGGGCTTTATAGCTAATTGAAACATAAAAATAAAATACATTGTTTCACTTATACCAACTATTAAATACTTTAACAGAAATTATTCACTCCTTATTTGCCAACTCAGTTGCTTTAACTACTATATATCTAGCTCAACTTATAACCAACAGGTTCCTTCTTCTTCATACTAAACCAAAACACAAAAAAACTAATTTTGAATTTTAATCATATTAACACGAGCATTTGCTTATGATGGCATTAACAATACCGCAACATTTAACACTAATAGTATTAATTTTTTCAGTAAGGAAGAATTAGACATATGTGTTGAACAAAACTCGGACTGCTTAATCCCGTTCATGATGCACTCTTTTAGTTTGTCTACAGCAAGATTTTGGTCTACAGGCTTAAAATTGCTGAGCTCATTTCTTGCTGCAGCAATATGGCTAATAGACATATGGTATACTAAACTTTCCCTAACAAACAACTTAAAGCAGTAATACAAAATTTAAAATATAAAACAAAAAATTTAAAGTATTTAACGAAAAATTAAAAATTTATAACAAAACTACTTAAGATGCAAACAAAAAATTTGAAAGGACCAACAGATAACTTAAAAATTTTTGTTGTATGTTTAAATTTGATGTATAGCAGACATCTCCTCTTCGTGTGTTTTTGTTTGTATGAATCTGTTTGTAAGAGCTGAAGAAAATTGGAAACATTGCCAAGCTTCTACAGAGAAGTAATCACATGGTTTAATGAGCAAATGATGGGATTATAGTAAATATGGACCACAATTTACGATTGTAAGACATACAAAGAAATTTTAAAAATCTAGAATTAATATTATACACACACCTATATATATGTAGGTATAATGTCTTTTCATCAAAGATAGATTTGCAGACAAGTTACTGATATGCATTTATTAATATTTATTACATTTGGGTTCGTCTGAAAGTGATAAATAAAAAAAAATGTGGTTGTGTTTTATATTATTTATGTATTTTAATAATTTTTTAATACTTAAAAAAATCTATTAAAATATCTAATGTTAAAATATTTTAATATTATCAATAAAACACTTTAATTATTATTTAAATTGGCATGTTGTTATTATGATGCAATAGCAGTCGAAAAGCAACGAGAATGAGAAAAAAGTTGAGATCTTTTGGCATTCGCATGCAATCGTAGCCATGGAAATTAATTAAGCTCAAAGTTTTGATATGAGGCTTCTCTACTCCATTAAGTTCAGGCCATTAATAGAAATGCACGTTTGTATGAAGATTGTTCATCTAATACTAAACACAGTAATGACCCAAATGTCCAACTTCTTTACAAATGTTATCTGAAAATTTGTTTTGCGCTTAATTTGTTGTGATTTCATGAGATACAGAGCCAAAAACTACATAGGTACACTATGAACATAAATAAAACAAATTCAATTATTAAAGATCATAAATTAGTGCTATTTTTATTTTATATTTATCTATAAAAGTTATCAAAAATCACAATTTTAATATTTATTTTATAAGTATTTTTTTAGAAAATAATTTAAAAATCTTTCATAAACTATTTGATTTTTCTAACTTGAATTAGGTCAAATTGAACTCTAGTAACAATAAATAAATAAAAAAATCTAATTACATTAAATGCGTAATAAAATTGATATTATATAAATTTTTATATGGTTCATGACTGTACACAATAGTGATTAGATATGTAGAGTCGGAATTTTTAAATTCGGATTAAAATTAAAAATTTAAATTTAAGATTAACTAATTTTTTTTAATCTAATATTAAATTAAAAAGGTACTGTAATTTAAAAACTCACCGAGAACTATTTTCAAAAACACAGCTAAACTACCCCTAACTTCACAATTAATTATTTAGAATTTGTCCAACAAGCTATAGAAGAAGAGTGATTGTTTTCCAGTTCCCTGATTCTGTATTGTGATTCATTTCAAGATTCTTAGAAGCATGAGATTAAGTGAAACCGTTGGATAGGCTAATCTCAATGACATGATTGAATAACATTATATAGTAGACGAAAGGGTATATAACGTGACATATCCGTTCTATCTAAACTTTTCTTTGAGGAATTGTTCATGTTAGTATAGTACTTCAATCCATATAGATAAACATTAGCCAAACCTGATAAAGGCATTTTATTTTCTTATACATATAAAAGCTGAAGCATCACCCCACAGCAAAACCTTATACATCATTTCAAAACAAATAAGACCATGGAAACCTGAACACCCCCACTGCCACATCCAGCTTTCTCTAAGCCACAACCATGGAAACGGCAGAGCCAGACGGAGACGGTGCTGTGGCAGGACTAGAAGACGCATCACAGTAGCCTCTCAGTATATTCCCTTCCTCGGCAGTGAACCCTAGGGAAGTAAGCATGGCAGGCCAGCAATAACGCGTTATGATGTCAATGGCGTGGCAACAGCCAGGACCAATATCAGCCTGTCCATTAAGGAAGAAGATAACAATCTCATTTGTGCATGATTTCAGCTCCAGTAACGCGTTCCAGCACTCCGTTAGGCCTCCGCTGGCTTCGAGCCTCGCTGCAAGATCGTAGCCTGGCTCGAGGGTTTGGTGATTCCTGGATGCAGTAGCATTATTTGTAATGAGGCAAGCGAGGGACAAAATTGTTAACAAATTTTTGAGAGCCATTAGTAGTTTCTAACGTGTTTGTGTATCTCTGTAATTTGCTGGGAGATTAATTCTTTGATGGTTATTTATAAAGAAAGTTTGGGAACAGGAGAGGTTTTTTCATCAGCTGTTTCGCATTCATTAATAATTAACTTGCATAATAATGTAATAACAGTCAATTCATTAGCGATTTGGCAATGTTTTAGACTCTTAATGGGAAGATTAACAGAGTTTTTGGCTGTTGGGTTGCTCGAAATCCATTCAAATTATCAAAATTACCTTGTAATATTAAATGTAACTTAGCAGTAAGTCACTGAGAACCTGAACTAAAGAACTAACTAGGGACTTATTTGATATAAATAATTAAAATATGTTCTTACTTTAGAAATCATAAAATATACGGGTCCAGATATTATTACCCCTTTTCCGTTTCCATTTTATGAAACGATTTCTAAAAATAATTTTACGAAATTTAGAACTAAAGCATTTTTCGAATTGTATCATAACGGCGCACAATGGGTCGTTCCCGCGCGAAGAAGAAACGAGATGAGCGTTTCGGATCTGCCGAGGAAAGAGGCTAACGTGCTCAAGGGCCACGAAGGCGCAGTTTGAGCGGCTCGATTCAACGGCGACGGCAATTATTGCCTGAGCTGCGGCAAGGACAGCACCATCCTACTGTGGAATCCTCATCGTGGGATTCACATCAAGACCTACAAATCTCACGGCCGCGATGGCCGCGATGTCCACGTCACTCCGTAAGCTCGTATTTTTCTGCCTAGAATTTACTTGCATTTCCGTCAATGAAATTTCTGACGACTAAAATAAGCGGGTTTTTGTTAATTACCGTAAAATTTTGAAAGCTGTAGTCATAACTCGAAATTGATCTCTTGTGGCGGTGATCGACTAATATTTTACTGGGATGTTTCGACTGGTCGCGTTAGTCGGAAGTTTCGCGGCCAGACGGCGAGGTTTGTCATCGTTTGCTAATGTATTTAGGTTTTTAGGATGCGTTTGGGGGTGCATTTTGTGTTTGGTACCGTTGAAAGGCGCTTTCAAATAGTCAAAAGTGCTCTTGTGTTTAGTTTGTAGTGTTTGTTTGGGCTTCGCACAAAACTTCATTGTTTCATTTTTTAAATTGAAAAGACGCCTCTGCTTGTCTTCTGCAGTTAACAAGCGTCAGTTATCGTCCCAACGACGATGCTATGATTAGCTCCTCTGTTGATGGCACCATCCGCATTTGGAAGACATGAAGTAATCAAAATTCTCAACATGCAACTCTTCTCTCTTACGACAGATTATTTTAATGTTAGAAAGATTGGGATATTTGAGGCCATGCCTTCTCACTCTGATTTATACTTGCTTTGCGATATGCCTGCCTATAGCATATAGATTAAGGAAAGAAATGAATACTTCCTGGTTTAAATTTTAATGAACTCTTTTGTGGTCCATGAAAATACAAGTCTGCTCATATATTTTATATTGTATTGTTTCGAAATTGAGTAGGGTTATCAGGACATCACAGTTAATGCAGGGATCCTGTGATAGATTGGAACATTAATGTGAATCAAATCTCTCCTTGTGTGTGTGATATCATTTGTTGAACCGAATTTGTTGAATAAACTAAGATATTAGTGCGAGTGTTAAAAACCCAAACTAGATTTCTGGTTCTATGTTTACCAATAGTTGGGAAAGGTTTGGCATCTCAAATAACGGAGTTGCTGTAGTTTAGTGGTAAGAATTCCACATTATGGCCAGGAGCCATAAAGCTGCATCCGATCTTACCTCAGTTGGTAGAGCGGAGGACTGTAGTGGGCTCAAACCCCTTGGCCATCCTTAGGTCGCTGGTTCGAATCCGGCAGGTCGGAACTTTTTTGAATTGCCACGTATGTCAGGTATTGAGCCAGACATTCACATAAAACCCTCTACAACCATATCGAAGTATGCAGCCCACAATTTGGGCCTATTGCAGTCCTTTTCATTTTTGCCGAAACGATCCCCTAAACTCATTATCAAACGAAAACCATTTTTGCTGCGTTCAACACGATCACAAAATTGATAAAATATTCCTCAGACGTAAAGGTTGGAAAGTGTATTATTGTTACTTTTAACTAGCAGCATTATTACTATTTTTAAAAGGTATGCCTTCTAAATTAAGTAATTTTAAAGCACGTTAAAAATTAGTCGCCAAACTAATAACACTTATAGGAATCGATTGGCTTGTAATACTACATCATTCTAAATTTATTTTTAAAAATTATATTTAACGAATATTCATAATTTTTCAAATTATTTATTGTACATCTCTACTATTCACATGATAAATGACTCGGTCATTTTCAACATATTTTTAGGATAAATAATTAACAATTAACATGTATGAATGAATTATCCTTTGAAGTTATTTAATTATAACCAATATATATAATATTCGTAATAAATTAAAAAGAATCCAATTCTTACAAACGCTGCCCTTTCATTCTCCACTTGGCCAGCGGCTTTGACCTGTCGGCGCTTGACGGCAGAAGTTTACCATGACTCTTCTGCAACTTTCTTACCTCCGTTACCGTTACTCACCAAACACAATAAAGGACTCCAGTAGATCGTACGTAAATTTCTTACTGTACACGTGTTACCTGGCACCTGGCTGTTCTCCTCTCTCTCACAAAAATAAAGATATGTCGGGCAGAGGCTACTCTTGCCCGTGAAAATGCTGCCCGAAATTCCTCTTTCTAAAGTTTTTTTCCATCGTGTGGCTCACAGTTCACTTTCCATCCAAGCAATGGCGATTGCCAGCTATATCCTTAGAAGATGTGGGGCCTGCGAGAAAATACATATACAATAATAATAATAATAACTAATGCGTCGGTCGGGCATGGTCCCACACTGCTGTGGTTGTCTGCGGCTCCCACAACCACATGCATTTACACGTGGTGTTGCTGTGAGAGGTAGTGACCTATGATTAGATGTTCTGTTCATTAGTCATAGAGTTGCTGCGTTTAAACAGATGGATTCGATTTCGCTTTGGTCGGAATTCCACGTGGCATGTTTTCACTCGTTAAAATTCTAATCTAAAATTGGGTGGATAATAACATCCAGATCCCTGATTCCTTTCATTTTTAAAAAATATGCAGTGTTTCCGTTTGTTACAAATAATAGGTCCATGAGTCTACTAAAATGACAAAATTATCCTTATAATTTTAAATTTTAACTAGCAATGACAATTTTGTTTCATGAGATCGTGACAATCCAAGAAGTTCAAGAGTTCAGTATATAAAATATTTAAACAAGGCTCCTCAAAGTTTAATATGATCAAGAACCCAAAGATGCTAACAATTAAAATCTACAAAGTATAACCACCCACCGTAAAAAATACCATTCATTACTTTAGAATTATCAAATATTGGAGAACAGTAAAATAATAGAGACATAATCATTAAGGGAAAAGTCTATAAAAATGAGAGTAACATTTTCAAAAAGAAGTTTGGTATGAGATATTATTATGTTAGTAATGTTACCATTTTTTGTTCTTTTTTTTATTAGAAAATACAAAATTATTAATATTTTAACTTAAATATTTGAGAGTTTTTATTAGTAAAGTCTGCACTTCTAACTCATTAGTATTTTATAGTAAATACTCGATGAACTAAAAAAAAAATTGTGAATTAGCATTAAGTAAAATTTTAGTGTCAACAAATTTCATTAAAAATACTAATTCTATGTATCAATGTAATTATTAAATATGTTAAATAAATTATAAATTTTAAACGTGTCACTGCTTAACATTTGTTTTATTGTATCTTAATATATTTTTTAAAGCATTTACAATATTACTTACTCCAATAATAATTAATTTAATATTAAATATATTTAAATATTTTTTAAAACATGACAAATATAATTATATATTTTTTAAATATAAAAATATAAAATAAATATGTTAAATTATAAATAAATTATTATTTTTATAATTATTTAAATAATTCATCGTATTATAAATAAATTTAATATTTTGACACATTTATTAACTATATTACATTTAAATCACTTATTTAATATTTGTATGATTTTTTAAAATTTTAAGTCTATTTATTTGTATCCAAGTTGTGTCACATAATTGTATTATAACTTAAATTACTAACTCTAATTTTAACCATCAATATAACCTAGAAATAAATAATATGTATGTCATTTTGGTAAGAGTTGTGGACCTATTTGTTATAAAATAATAAATGGTATCTTTATTTGTGAAAATTCAGATTACTCCAAATTGTGAATAATCAAATCACGTCCTAAAAAAAAAAAAAAAAAAAAAAACACCCCAACTCTCCTTCCTTCGATTTCACGTTGTCAAAAAGTGAAGTTCATGGAAAGTTTACCGAAGGAAATAAACGATGATTAAATTAAAAAAGAAAAGCCGACCACGGTATATTAACACGTGTGTTAAGATAATAATAATAGGTTCATGGTTTAAGTAATAACAGACCAATCACAGCTTGCCAATCTAAAAAAGTTAATTTCATATTTATTGTTCATCGATCTTGGTCAGCGATTGAATTAGTGTTCAATTTGATGCAGCAAAAGTACATAGTTTGGTGTAATCATTGAAGTAGGTGCAAAGTTCACGTATAAAATTGCATATAATATCATGAACTGGAAAAAAGTAAAGGGGGTATAATAAGATGGGTCCCCAAGTAATTATAATATTTTGAAATAAAATAAAAAATTTATTTATTTATTTATATTAGATATGTTCTTAATATCATATAATTGGAGTATTTTTTACATTAATTTACTTATTAATACATAAATTATATCATAATTTATTTATTAATAAGTTACTTTATATTAATAAGCAATGAAGATTACAAAATTATTAAATTTAGTAATATTTTTTAATTATTTTAATTTTTATATTAATAAATTTTCATATTTATTTACAAACAAAATCTAACAATATTTTAAGTTAAATTAATTAATTTTGATCAATAATGTCATCTTGTTATTATTAATTATCTTATCTAAAAAAAATAAAATTTATTAAAATTATTATTATTTTGAACTAATTTATTTTATTTATATGCATCAACATCATATTTATTGTTGAAAGAGTTAGATAATTTGTTATAATCATCAAAATCCAAAAAGTAAACACAATTAAAAAAAAATTAAAATAATATGACCTATAAAATAATAATAATTGTGCAATCAAGTAAAGATCAAAACTAGATCAAAAGCAAAGTAAAATTATTTATTTTGTTTAAAAAAAAAGTGTATAAATTATGTCCACCGACAGTGGGGGGAGTACATGCATTTCCCCTACCATACAAATAAATTATATACGACACATGGTGTGACAAAGTGGGCTTTGATTTGACCATAAATCCAAGGGTACAGCTTTTCACAAAAAAAATTATAAAATTGTTTTCGAAAAACAATTAATTTTTATAGAATTAAAATAATTACAAATGTGACTGCCTGCTCAATTGCCAGCTCACTGCCAATTAATAAATAAATAAAGTCAAAAGTTTTGAAAAGACTGTTTATGTAGGAACAAGTGCTCCGTCCCCATCGAGTTTATGTCACCAAACCATCACTTACATTTCTTTTTTTCTTTTTTTTTAAATAAAATAAAATAAAATTGATATTTTGAAATTTTATTAAATGATTTATTAAAAACCACTCTGTTATTTTTTATTCTTTCAATGCCAATTACCGTCCACTGCACATAACGGTCAACTTAACTCCGTTATCCGTACCCTTTCCCTCCTATATAATTAAATAAATAAATAAAATAAAATTTAATTTCGCTAATTAATTAATTAAATAAATTCCGAAAGTAAGATGCAGAACCTAGAAAACAGGATCTGCCGACGCGGCGTAGATCATGTCTTTACTGTACACTCTGTACTACGCCGTTTGTTTTTCCCCTCCTAATGTCTTCCTTCCCCCTTTTTCTTCACTAAATTAGTAACTTTGCTTGCTCACCCAAAACGGCGAAGTTTTGTCAGACTGTGCTACACAAAATTTCTGAAAACCCTAATTATAATTTTTTTTTTTTTGGGCGAAATTACTTTTTCTTCAGTAAGGAAGATATATTTTTGCTGTCACCAACTTTGGTCGGGGCAGATAGCAGAGCCACCACCATCGCTTTCTGGACCCCACCATCTCACTAACCTTCCTTGCTAATCTTATTCTTCTTATTATTTGTCTTTCTCTTTCTTAATTTTTATTTTGTTTTTGTTTTTGGGACGTTAATTAATCTTGATTTATTGGTTTTCCTTTTTCATTTCTGTTGTCTCTCTTGTCGTTCATCTTCTCCTTCTCAATTACGAGTCCACATTTCAACGACACTCATCATTTCTCTCTCTCTCTGTCTCTCTCTTAAAGAGCTCCCATTTGCCTGATTACAGAGGAGACTTGGCTTGTGAACAAACCGTTAAGCATCAATTAAGCATTGCCATTTTTTGCTTTATTTTCTACTCTCGTCTTCATTTCGTTTTGGTTTCTGTTTTTACTATATGTGGTGTTTGGGTTTCTTGTGATGGGAGTTGAGGTACAGACTTGTTCTGGGCAAAACGTTACTGGATCTTGTGAGCGGGTGGACTCCGTGTGAGAACGAGTTCTGAGTTTGATTTGGAGAGCTGTTCGGGTCTTATTTTTTTTTGTGTCGGTGGCGAGTTATGGACACTGGCGGTAGACTCATTGCCGGGTCTCATAACAGGAATGAGTTTGTGCTGATTAATGCTGATGAAAATGCAAGAGTAAGATACTTTAAAAGCCCCCTCACTTTGCTTCATTTCGTTTCATTTGTTGATTTTTATAGTTTTCATCTGATCTTTTTGTTATTCTCTGATCTGGATTCGGCTAAGAATGTATTTAGTTGGGCGTTTTTTGATGGGATTATGATGCGATTTTGAGGACATTTTCTTCTGATTTAAGTGATGTTTGATGATTTAGCTGTTTATTTTGGTGGATTTTGGTTTTCTTGTTTTTTGGATCACAAATTCACTTACTTTGCCTAATATTACATCTCAGTATTTGAGTCTAATAAAGACTCATTTTTCCAACAATGAGTGAGTAAAGTCCTTTTTGGGAAATTCCGAGCTTGATATGTTGATTTACATCATTTCTGAAGCTGCCAGCTCTGTATTGTCGATTGTTAACGGTGACGAGTGTAGATTTGTAATTTAAGAGTTTCAGTTTCTTTAGCTTTAATAGCGGGATTTGGACTGATTCAGTAAACAAGTTTTAGGTTCGGGTTCTGATGTATATGCTGATTCTACCGAATGATGTTGATTAAGAATCTCCCAAATATTCCATGTAAATTGTACAATTTTCGTGAAATATTATAATTGCTATCAAAGTTCTTCATGTGTCAAAAATCTGGTGCAAACCGTTTCAGAGATAAGCATGGAAGGCTTTTCATCATCGCAATATTTCTTTCCCCGAGATCCTCATAAATTTTTAGAATCTAAGTTCTGTCAATAAGTCAATGAAGATAGACAGAGACTGGAAAATTGCGAGGAATAGAGACTGGAAGAAGTAACGGTAGAGAAGTAAACTACCATTTTTTTTTTATTATTCATGGCTGTAATAAAGTTGTTACCTTAGACAAAAATCACTGGATATCAAACTTAAATTAAACTGCCTGGCCTTTATTAGTGAAGTCATGAAAATTTAAGTTAGAATAAATAACTTTGAATGGGAATTTCTGCTGGCGTTTCTTTTTTGGTTATGTCAATATATGTAATGCACAGCCACTTGAACTTCATCATGTTCTTCCTCTACATTTATTTGGTTTGCTAGTAAATGTTTCCACTGAGCTTATTCACTTTTAGCTAGTCTTGTTGACTTTAAAAATTCACAACCAGTTGCTGATCACACTCTTCTCTGGGTATTTGCAGATAAAGTCTGTGAAAGAATTGAGCGGGCAAACTTGTCAGATATGTGGGGATGAGCTTGAGATTACTGTAGACGGAGAGCCATTTGTTGCCTGCAATGAATGTGCCTTTCCTGTCTGCAGGCCCTGCTATGAGTACGAGAGAAGGGAGGGGAATCAGGCCTGCCCTCAATGCAAAACCAGATACAAGCGCATTAAAGGTAAGAATAGGCTCGCTTTCTTTTCTCGACTCCTGCATTTATAGTGAGCAAATCTAATTCATAACATAAATTGCAGGAAGCCCAAGGGTTGAAGGTGATGAGGAAGAAGACGACATTGATGATTTGGATAATGAATTTGATTATGGAAACCTCAACAGTTTAGGCCCACTGCAGTTGGGGGAGGCTGCACTCTCTGCACGCCTAAATACTGGCCGCGGTTCCCACCCTACTATGTCTGGAATTCCCACATGTTCAGAACTGGATTCCTCTCCCCTTGGTTCTAATGTTCCTCTCTTAACTTACAGAGAAGAGGTGATTTCATTAGCACTTGCGTCTTTGTGTGTGTGTTTTTGAACATCTTTCCATCTACTGTACATGAGTATATGCTATGTGTGCATCATAATGATGCTTTATTTTCTTGGTTCTAGGATGCTGAGATTTCTTCTGATCGTCATGCTCTTATCATACCCCCATTTATGGGTCATGGAAATAGAGTTCATCCAATGCCTTTTACTGATCCATCTACACCTTGTAAGTCTATTTATTGTTCTCTATTTGCTTATCCTTTTTTTTTTTCTGGCTGTTAATCTATTTATCCCCTTGATTCTGAACTTGCTGCTTTTGATGTCATAGTGCAACCAAGACCGATGGTTCCTCAGAAAGACATTGCTGTGTATGGTTATGGAAGTGTAGCATGGAAGGACCGAATGGAAGACTGGAAGAAAAGGCAGAATGAAAAACTTCAGGTGGTTAAGCACGAAGGAGGAAATGATGGTGGCAACTTTGATGGAGATGGACTGGATGATCCTGATATGCCCATGTAATTGCAGCTTGAAACCTTTTTTATCTATCTGATGATTTTTTGTCTGGCTTCTTGTTGTGGTTGTTTTTGTGTCCATAAAAAATCTCCAGATATTTTTCCCCATATTGTTTTGGATAAAGACAAAATTTCAGTTTGGTAAATCACATGGAAAGGTCTTGCATGAAGCTTTTTTAATGGAACTATTGAAGTTTAGGGTCTTCCTATATGCAACTAATTCTTCCCTGAAACCCATTTCATTCTTCTCTCTGTGTTTCCTTCTGCAAACATGGGTTGAATTAATTTGGATATATATGGTGTGTGTGTATCATAACTTCCGTATTTTATGTCTATTTTCTTTTGATTTTAAATGAGATACTTACAAACTTTGTTGATACACATTTTCAGGATGGACGAAGGCAGGCAACCACTTTCAAGGAAATTACCCATTCCATCAAGCAAGATAAGCCCATACAGATTGATAATCATACTCCGGCTTGTAATTCTTGGCTTATTTTTTCACTATAGAATTCTCCATCCTGTAAATGATGCATATGGCCTGTGGTTGACGTCCGTAATATGTGAAATATGGTTTGCGGTATCATGGATTTTAGATCAGTTTCCAAAATGGCACCCTATAGTGCGAGAAACATACCTTGATAGGCTATCAATCAGGTATGTGGAGCTGGTGCTCACTCAGCTCAATTTTTTAACATGATTATTGGGCATTGTTTCATTATTTTTTTTTATCCTTCATTTCTATTATCTTGCTTGTTTTTGCTCCCTACATCTGAATTATGCTCTCATCCTTTGCACCTTAATTCACAGGTATGAGAAAGAAGGTAAACCATCTGAGTTGGCCAGTGTAGACATATTTGTGAGTACGGTTGATCCAATGAAAGAACCTCCACTGATCACGGCAAACACTGTTCTATCCATCCTTGCGGTTGATTATCCAGTCGACAAAGTTGTATGCTATGTCTCAGATGATGGTGCCGCAATGCTTACTTTTGAAGCACTTTCTGAGACATCTGAATTTGCTAGGAAATGGGTCCCTTTCTGTAAAAAATATAATCTTGAGCCCCGAGCCCCAGAGTGGTATTTCTCTCAGAAGATTGACTATTTGAAAAACAAAGTTCATCCCGCGTTTGTCAGAGAAAGACGGGCAATTAAGGTTTGTAATTTAATCATGTAATTTCATTCTTAGTTTAGACAAGTATTTGAGTTCTTCAAAAATGTCTAAATCACCAAACAATAAGATCTTATGTATCAGCTTATAATCATTGCACTGAATTGATCTCTGGTTTTAATATAAAGTTTCCGATGTTGAATCAGTGATGTGATTTATTATTGTCTTTTTTACAGAGAGAATATGAAGAATTCAAAGTTAGGATAAATGCATTGGTTGCCACAGCACAGAAAGTTCCTGAGGATGGTTGGACAATGCAGGATGGAACACCATGGCCTGGAAACAATGTACGAGACCATCCTGGCATGATTCAGGTAGATGATTTTTCTATTCTGATCTTTGATTCCTACCAGGTTTTTGGTTTCTTCCAAATGAAGAGAAATTTCTTGCTTTTGCAGGTCTTCCTTGGTGAAACTGGCGTCCGTGATGTAGAGGGTAATGAGTTACCTCGTTTGGTTTATGTTTCTCGTGAGAAAAGACCTGGATTTGAACATCATAAAAAAGCTGGGGCCATGAATGCTTTGGTAAGTAATATCAAAAGTGCCTCTCTATCACTTTTATGGTTTTGCTTATCAGCACTTTTTGAAAATAAGCGCATTGCCCAAATCTTATCACCCATGACTGATGAGATGATGGTTGGTTCATTGTTGTTTTGGAAGGTACGGGTCTCTGCAGTTATCTCCAATGCTCCTTATCTTCTCAATGTCGACTGTGATCATTATATTAACAATAGCAAAGCACTTAGGGAATCCATGTGCTTCATGATGGACCCTCAATTAGGGAAAAAAGTTTGCTATGTGCAGTTTCCACAGAGATTTGATGGGATTGATCGTCATGATCGATACTCAAATAGGAATGTTGTATTCTTCGATGTATGTTCTCTTCACCCTCTCTTTCACCTTTTTTTTCCTTCAAAAATGAAATACTGTAAAATACATAGAAGCTAATTTCTCGAGTGAAAACAGGTCAACATGAAAGGATTAGATGGTATCCAAGGACCAATCTATGTTGGAACTGGGTGCGTTTTCAGAAGGCAAGCACTTTATGGTTATGATGCACCTGTCAAAAAGAAGCCTCCTGGCAAGACCTGCAACTGCTGGCCCAGATGGTGTTGTCTGTGTTGTGGATCTAGAAAGAAGAAAGCAAAGCAGCCAAAGAAGGATAAAAGAAAAAAGTCAAAGAATAAGGAAGCATCAAAGCAAATACATGCTCTTGAGAATATCGAAGAGGGAGTAGAAGGTAAAATTTTGCTTGGTTGCTTTCATAGTTTACAATTTGTCTTAGTTTGTGAAACAGTTCCTTGCACTAATACTGGGCCACTATTACAGAACCAAATGCTGAGAAATCATCTGATATGTCACAAATGAAATTGGAGAAGAAATTCGGACAGTCTCCAGTTTTTGTAGCTTCTACACTTCTGGAGAACGGTGGAGTTCCTGAAGGTGCCAGTGCAGCTTCAAGCTTGAGAGAAGCTATCCAAGTTATCAGTTGTGGTTACGAAGATAAAACAGAATGGGGAAAGGAAGTAAGTAAAAAATGGACAACTGTAGAGAACTTATGCAATTTCTGTTTTAATTGCCGTAGGTAACATTTAAATGTTGTGTCAGGTTGGCTGGATATATGGTTCTGTGACAGAGGATATCCTGACTGGATTCAAGATGCACTGCCATGGCTGGAGATCCGTATACTGCATTCCCAAACGGCCTGCTTTTAAGGGATCAGCACCTATAAACCTTTCAGATCGTCTACACCAGGTTCTTCGGTGGGCCCTTGGATCTGTTGAGATATTCTTGAGTAGACATTGCCCAATCTGGTATGGTTATGGTGGTGGGTTGAAATGGTTGGAGAGATTTTCGTACATAAACTCAGTTGTCTATCCTTGGACCTCCATTCCCTTGCTTGTTTACTGTACCCTGCCTGCCATCTGCCTTCTCACTGGGAAATTCATTGTTCCAGAGGTAACACTTCGCTCAGAATCTGTAGACTTTATTCTGTTTCAGATTTTATTTCCTACCAAAAATAAATGAAAAATAAAATTTCAAACATTCTATTTTAGAGCTTTTTTCTTTTTCCTCTCTTACATCGTGAACGAATGCATATTTAAGGGGAGGTGTTATTCAGATTATGACTTTTCAGCTAACTCAGCATTCTTTACTTTACAGATTAGCAACTACGCGAGTCTTATCTTCATTGCTCTCTTCATATCTATAGCTGCAACCAGTATCCTTGAGATGCAGTGGGGTGGCGTTGGCATTGATGATTTGTGGAGAAACGAGCAGTTCTGGGTGATTGGAGGTGTTTCATCACATCTTTTTGCTCTCTTCCAGGGTCTGCTCAAGGTTTTGGCTGGTGTCAGCACAAACTTCACTGTTACCTCCAAAGCAGCAGATGACGGTGAATTTTCTGAGCTTTACCTCTTCAAGTGGACTTCTTTGTTAATCCCTCCCATGACTTTGTTAATCATAAATGTAGTCGGGGTTGTGGTTGGGATCTCTGATGCAATCAATAACGGGTATGATTCATGGGGCCCACTATTTGGTAGGCTATTCTTTTCCATCTGGGTCATCGTCCACCTCTACCCCTTCCTCAAGGGGCTGCTAGGAAGACAGGATCGAATGCCTACCATTATTGTGGTATGGTCAATCCTGCTGGCCTCAATCTTGACCCTTATGTGGGTCAGAATAAACCCATTTGTCTCCAAGGATGGCCCCGTCTTGGAGATTTGTGGATTGAATTGTGACTAAGATACATGAATAAAAAAGCCTCCTTTAGATGTCTTTCGGTTACAATTTAGGATAATCGTGGAGTTGCTGAAGACATTGCTCTTCCAGCTAAAAATGCTTCACTCAATGTTGTTGAATGTTCCAATTTGGCATAGACAAAGGAGAAAATTTGTCAAACCAAAAGCTGCTTTAGCTTGGGGACTGCTGTAGATATAAGAGGGCTGGGGCTGACAATTGGCGTTTGTTTTTTACATGGTTTTTCATTAATTCTTTTATTATATTCCTGTGAGGTGGTAGAGTTGGTTCTTTTTGTATTTTGAGTTTTCATGTATTTCCAAGAGAGCATTGAATTATATTTATTCCCCCCAGCAGTATGGGGGGGGGGTCTGTATACGTGTTTGAAAAAAATTACATCTCATTTCTTCTATTTGGTTTAATGTTTACTCTTAGACTTGGGAATGTATGTTCGGATTTCAGATTTGTAAATGTACGAAGTTGACAAAATTTTATGTTCTTGATTGTTCATTTAATTGTGGAACACTTCAATCTTGGAAATGGATGTTATATTCGTTAGTTAAAACTCTATTTTGATCTTTGTAGCAGGGTTTCATTTCGTGTTACTTGTAGAGGGGGGAAGCAAGATTTTCTTTTATGTTTTGCATATACGGGGTAACTTAGGATCTTTCTCTGCCTCAGAGCAATGTGATTTGCTCTGAAATGAACAATGAAGACATTCTATTAGTTTATGTTTGGGATGTTGTAAATATGTGGTAGCTAATATTTACTAGTTAACTGTGTATTTATACTTTAAATGCTTATTTGGTAAGACTCTTCTACTTGTCAAAATAGTTTTTTCAATTTCAAAAGTCATTATTTTAAATTTTGTTATATATGGTTGAAATTAGAGAACAAAATTTGGAGACTTAAAAAATACTGTTTCTCCTAAATTTTGATTTCTTCCAATAGAATATATTTTGAGCTTCTTTAGAAGGTTAAAATTGTCTAAAATTAGAACATATATTTTAAAAACTTTTACTTCATTTCTCTTCAAACATCATTTTAAAAGTTTTATCTATTCAAGTAATTAAATAATTTATCTTTAACTATATTTAAGGTTAGCTTTCCTTTGAGCATGGAGTTATTTACTACACCACCAATATCTTTCAACTAACTATTTGTCAACAAATTATGGAATAACAAAACTTGTATCTCATTTTTCGGAGTAATCTCTGTAGTAATTAACGGGGTTAACTACGCCTTGAGGCTCACTTCTTGTTCTCGGTTATATTGCATTCTTTCTAGTATTTTAAGTTCACAAGTCCCTTTATCAAATTGGTTTTGTTTTGGGCTGTAAGTTGCTCATAAATCCCCTCCAATTTCTTGCACACTGCATCTACTCAAGTCTCCTTTTCAACATGGTGGTACACAATTTGATCAATCCAATGCCTAGTAACATCAACGGTTTTCTTATGTATATGTGGTTTTCTTATGTAGATGAGCCTACTTCGTCCCGTCTCATTTTATTGGTTTTACCTCATTGCCTTAAATGGGATTGCGCAAGGCTTTACAATAGAGTAAATCTACGATTTTAGACTTCCAAATTGGATAATTCAACAATTTCAATTTTAGCATGCAAGCTACATCTCTTCCCTCTTAATCCCACACAAGAATTGAACTCCGAATAACCAAATCTCTAATATCATTTATTAAAAAAGAATTACTAAAAACATGATTGTAGAGCATCGTTTTTTTTATTTATGCAATTAAAATAGAATTGTGTATTACAATATAATTAGCACAAAAGAAACATTAATTTTATTTAGAAAAGTCACAATATAAAAAAAAATCATAAAATTATGGTTCAAAATTAACTTTCATTACATCAAATAATAATAATACAATTAAATATTTTCTTTAAAACAATATTAAAGACACCTAATATAAAAAAAATAATATTTTTAACTCTCCACAAAAACAAAACAAAATAAATAAACTCTTATAATGAGTCATAAATGAAATATTAAAGAGACAATAACTACTTATTTGTTAATTATACAACCTTTTATTTTCTTTCTTTTCTCTCTAATCACTATTTTTATAGTTTTTTTTTTTTTTTGTAATGTAAAAATAAATAAAATCATTCTTTTTTGGGTCTTACATGATTTTACACACACACACATGATTAGAGGTTTTTTTTTTTTTATTTGATTAGAAAATCTACTAATTTTTGTTGATTTAATCGTTGGAATTAAGTAATTTTGAGTCTAAACAATACCTTAAGAAAAAGATAGGTGGGTATGCGATTTTACCTTGGGAAAGAAGTAATTTTCAGTCTAAACAATTTTGGACGTCACAGTCAAAGATGGAAAAACATCATATTTCTACAGGAAAAATTAAGAATTATTCAGATTGTAATTAATTATTTTCTAAGTAAATTGTAGTTCTTTTTGACCGGCTGTTAAATAAATCAATATACTTCAAAAATATTTTTAAAAATCACACTTTATATTACAATTTATTACACTATTTTACTATTTAATTAATAAATTACACTTTATTTCTAATGAAATTTTTTTAAAATAATATTCAAAAATTCAATATTACTAAAATAAATAACTAAATAACAAATCATTTCATTATTTTTGTGTGAGATTGTATATTAATTAAATTATGTTTAAATTTTTTAAAATTATTTTAATAATTTTAAGATGTTTGTATGTTACATCAATTTGATTTGGTGAATCAAACACACAATATAAAAAAAATATATATAATAAGAATATATTGTGTTGTCATAAGATATGAAGAGCCAAGAAAATTATATTCTTCTTACTCCTTTTCACACTAAAGGGTGTATTGGTATCTTGAATAAAGTACTATAAATATATTTTTTTTCTATTCCTTGTAGTACTCGGCCAAAACAAACCCCACAAATATATTTTCAATTTCATTTTTTCTAAAAAAATAATTATTATTATTATCACATAAAATTTATTACTTGTTTAGTATGATTTTTTTAATAGTTAAAAATAATTTTTTAATATTAATTTTTAAAAAAATTATATATATATTTACAACGTTTGATCATAATTAAAGAAAAACTTATAAAAAATGAGGGTTTGTTTGAGATTATTGTTGGAATGGTTAAGAATGATTTTGATCAAGTAAAATTTATTTTAAGTGTTTGGTTAGAAATTTTTAAAATTTTTTCTAACAAAATCAACTCATATTATAACAAAATTTGAAAAATTAAGGATAAAAAAAAAATTCGTGTTTATTTAAATTTAATTTTAAAAAATAATTTTATTTTATTTAAAAAAAATCAAATACATCCCATCATAAATTGTACAAAATTCAAAGTCATTTTAGGTGTTTTATCATTCAACATTATATACATATTTGGGGGCATGTGTATTATCAAAGCATTCTAACTGTAAATTTATCAAACGCATAAAAATTAATTTAAAATTCACAATATTATTAAAAATAAAATTCATCAAGTATTTTAACTGATTCTCTTTTAACAGTTGATAATTTGTTTTGTTCCATGGATTACTAATGAAATGGTATGATGGGTGGTAGTCCTCTTCAAGTCTCAGGTCATATGGAATAAAGAATTCAAAGCACAAGCAAAACAAGACAAAGACTAGCTCTTAACAAAAAAGAACTTACTATTGACCTATGTAATTTGCCTAGCATTCACCCTCAATATTCCAAACTAAGGCAAGACTAATTCAGCGAGAGAAGAAGTTTTCCAATACTCAGTTGACATGTGAAATGCTCAGCTTTTTATGTCAACAATGAAATGCGATCCATTCACACGTTTGACAATTGCTTCGGTAGGGCAATCAATTCAATCAAATCACAATCAACCAATCGTACAATCAATATATATATGTATATATATATATCGGACGGCTTAAAGTATATCCTTTAAACATATAGGTCAATTGTGATTTCCGGATTTGGTGGGACCATATGACTATATTGTATTTAGGAATAATTATATCCTGGTCCCTTTTCTTTAACTTTTAATAAATAAGGGCATACTATTTTTCATTTGTATTAAATAGGTTCCTAACTTGTATTTTTTTTAAGATAAAAAAAGACATAAATCTTGTGAGAAATTAGATTGATTTTTATTGTAATATGCCCAGTTGTCTACCTCATATTATTGGAGGGTATCTATCATTTTAATTGGGAAGTAATTATTGCTCGGTAAAATTAGGGACCGAGTATTTTTAAACAAAATAATTCAAGTCAAACCAAACCAACAATTTGGATTGAGATAGATTATTTTAAAAAATTATTAGTTTGGTTTAATTTTTAATTTAGATTTGATCTAAATTTTAAAAATTAAGCTGATATAATTATTTTAAAATTTATATTTTATATGTTATTGTTTTAATTAATAAGAATAACTCATTTAAATTTAATTAGTATAAAATTTTATATAATAATTTTTATTTTAAATTTGGTTCAATTTATTTTTATTATTAGCTTGGATATGTTTGAGTCAATCAAAATTAATAATTTTGAATCGATTTGAAATCTAACCCAAATTAAATGATGGGTAACCACTCAACTACAACTCATTTCCTCTCCCTAACTTGTATTTATTTAACTAAAATTTTTGATATAAACTACTAAAAATATATTTGTTATTTTACAAAATTCAGAGATTTGTCTATAGTTCTGTCATTTGCAAAAATTGTAAAACTTTAGGGACCCAATTGTTATTAACCTATTGAATTAATATCTTAATTGACTGCATCGTTTATCTGTTTACATAGGTCTTGCTAGCTAATTGAGCAACCCAAACACAAAGCAATACTTATATACACGTGTATTGCAAAATACAAAGAACAGTGACCGTTTGATTGAGGGTCAAGCATCAGGGCGCGTCAACGAAGTCAAAGATTCAATGATCAGAAAATGTGAAGGGCCTAACAATAGTTCTGATTAAGCCGTTAAAATAGAGCCGGAAGTAGGAGATCACGAATCAGTTGCTACAAATGTTTTTAAAAAATGGGGACCTTCTAGACAACTTCATAGCACCAACGCTGCAGTTTCATTTTCTCTGATTCAAAATTCGGACAACTCGTACCCTAAAAACACGCTCTACGCCAAACCCATCAAGCAAAACCAGAAGAAGAAGAAGAAGAAAGAAGACGAAGAGATCAGCATTTTCTTCGGTTTCAATGGCGGAAATGGAGTCTTTACGTAAACCCCGGAAGTTTTTATCGGACTCAGACGTGGCTGCTGCTGCTGCAGCGGTTGTTGCGGCTGAGCAGCTCATGCAGCTGAGCGATGAAGATAACAACAGCGAGAAGAGCAGCAGCAACGTCGTTAAGAAGAAGGATTTGGAAAATGACGAAGATTACGTGCAAAGCAAAGACGAGAACACTTGGGCGAAGAAGATCGAAGAGATTTTCGGGAAAGAAGAAGAGATTTATCGGCCAAAGAAGAGGAGATATCGGTCAGTTGTTAGTCTTTACAGGGCGACGAAACGGATACCGATGGCGTTTGATATGAATCATCGGAAGAAAATGAGGTACTGACGAAGAAAACCTAATGAGAGGAGAGTTAATCAAACAAGTGTAGTAAATTTGTGAAGAGAGATGTTTAAATTTATATATATATATATATATAAATTTCTTGTTGTTTTTGTTTGCATATTATTGAAGAGCTGAATCAAAGATTTTGTGGGCGTGGGATGAATATGATGATGAAACTTTGTATCATTCATTACTTTCAGTGTCACGTTCTGATCGAAACCACATTTCGTGTTCCACGATTCCTCCCGAGGAAGGGTGTTTTGTGTTTGCTAAACATATGATTTAGGCGGAGGTTAATATTATCGTGGGCATTTAACGTTAAAGAATTTATGATATTCAAAACCTACTTTACTCAACGACATTCTAGGCTTAGATAATAAAAAGATTGGCAGCCATCTTTGTATTGCTTTGATAATATAATAAAGACTGATTGATGGGGTCGTCGGCAGCCATCTTTGTATGCTTCTTCTGTGAAACCGTTTATGATTATTCTTCGTTTTATTTATTTATTTATGGTTCTATTCACAGTCGACAAAAATATTTAGCCATCTTTGTTTGTCCTCTCTCTCTCACACCTGCAAAGTATTTGACTGTAAAAAAAATTTATTATACTCTTTCAATACCATAAAGTTTTGAGTAAATCGGTTATGTAAATTTTATTAATTTCGATAAAATCATTCTATCAATGAGACGAGTATATTTTATTAATTTCGATAAAATTATTCTATTAGTGAGATGAAAAAAACACGTTTCTTAATATAAAAAAAAATTAAATATATATATTTTTTATATCATCAATAGACTCTCTCTTTAATATAAATTAACATCGTTAATTTATTATTTTAATTAATACATCGCATGATTTAACTAATTGTTTGTATAATATAATTTTTTTGCTACATAAAATATCATATTTAAATTTTACTTACTAACATGACAAATATATTTTACATGTTAATTGGAGTAATATTTCCATTTCATCTAAACTTTTGCCCAACCAGATGCAAAATATCCACCCTTCTCCATTAAATGCAAAAATACACTCATCCGATGGAATCTTGACATGCATTGCCACAAATTTTGTATTCAGGGCGGGCACGCCACTTCTTTGGGCGGGTATAATTGGTAGTTGATAAACAAGAATAAATCTCGACCATGTATAATCAACAATATATACAGGTGTTAAAAGATGCTTCGAAAATTTGGATAAATGAAAGAATGTACTGCTCTATTATTCCTATGAGAAAAAGGGGGAAAAAAATTGTACAAACTTCTGTCTTGGTATGTGAAAAAGGGAAAAATATAGTGAGCAACTAAGAAAATATTCCTACACCATAAACTACTACTACTACTTCTACTACTTGAAAACAAAACTTTGCCAGCACCAATGGCAGCAGCAACTACTTCGACACTTGAAATGAAAGACAATGCCCATAAAATAATCACCAACACTTCCACATGTAAACACAAGCAGAGCAGGCATCTGCATATCTTTTTTTTTTTTCCAATTCCAGAACATACTTTTATACTTCTTCAGCAACATCTACTGCTCATGCAGCAGCTGCTTGTAACGGGGCGCCCGACTTGGAGTTACGACCACGTCCGCGGGCCCTTCCTCTGCCGCGACCACGCCCTGGCAATTGAAGCAGTTTTCAATATGATAATAACGGTAAAGTAGTATCATTGTTCTAAAATCGTTAATATTATGCATTCCTAGGTAGGTATGACATGAATTGCTCCACAAAACGTACCACGGCCGATGGGTGGTGCTGCTTCAAATTCGCCATAATCATAGTAGCCACCTGACTGGCCGCCATAACCCCATCCTCGGCCTTGGAAAGAATGACCTCTTCCACGCCCTCGACCCCGGCCACCAGAGCCACGCCCACCATGCCAGCCATCAAAATTATAGTCCCCTGCTCTGTTGTGAATACCTGAAGAAAGATTAACACGAGCAAACAGTCACCCATAGAGCAACTCCATTAAGGTGTTAAATAGTGCTTGCTATGCATTAAAAGCTGTGACCTCCAACTGATTGGCGGAGAAAGATTCCCATTAGAAGCATAAAATTGATGGTATTTCCCTTTCCTTTCGTTTTTAGGACAGATTTTAAGTTAGTGAAAATACTTGAAATCTGAAAATAAATACGGATGGGACAACTATTTTGAAATCAAATAAAAGAACCATTGGTGTTAATAATCTAACTGCCAATTCCCAAGAACCTCTTTTGCTTTTAAATGAAAAGAGTACAGAATATCCAGTTTACTGTGACTGTAATTAAATAAATGAATCACCAAAGAGAAGTAATACCTCTACCCCAGCCCCTTCCTCGACCACCACGTCCCCTACCTCGTGTCATAGGCGAGCCCTCTGCATAGCGTATGACGTTAAATTATACAAAATCAACTCATTTTTTCAAGCAGTGAAGACTTGAATAATTATATACAAGAGATATTTTTTCACCTCCATCATCTTCAAATTCATTCCATGGTTTCACTTGATCAGCAGGAAGAGGAGGTTGGTATCTGCATTCAGGAAATTTAATATGTCCTTAGCAAATATATCACGGTTTAAGATCAGTTAAAAGCAATGAAAATATGTAGCTTAAAGCATTGCGTGCTTTTGGCCAGAAAAACTAGAGGATCAAAGTTTTCCATTTAGTCCCAAAAAAGCCACAGCAGTAAATATTCAGCCCTAATAAAACATATTAAATTAATTACACATTGAACACAAGTCAGGTAAGAATTTTCAAACTCATATTCAACATCCTAACTCAGTGCACTACATATTGTTCATCTTATAAATGAATTAACAAAATTTATATTTTAATCAGCCTTTTCTTCTTTTGAAGGAAAATAAAAGCAACTTATTCAACTTTACTTGCATTTTGGGAGTCAATATAACATTATAGAATAAAAAAAAAGGTTGAAAATTCTTACCTGA
>CP135536.1:7453161-7465959 GCA_032402905.1 Khaya senegalensis
AATTTGAATCTAATTCGTGGGGCGGGGGGGTGTGGCGGGGAAGCCTCAAAACAGCACAGCAGAAGTACAAGAGAAATATATATGAACAAAACTAATTTACCGATGATAGAATACAATCATTTTTCACTAAAAGTTATAACCTAGAGAAATAATATCATTAAGGGATCATGAATTAGATTCAAATTTTTGTTCTTAGATGAGATATTGATTCACGTGTAGATATGAGGATTAGTTGATATAAATTCAAGGCAAACCTCAATGTATGCAATAAATCACAATTGAATTTTGTCCATTCATGCCAAATATGATGCCATAATAAGTATTACCGAATAGAAGTAAAACTTGTCCAACTATTAAACCAGGACAAAACCTTTTTCATTTTCCAAATAAAAACCCGACGAGCCTATTCCTCCCATGCACAAACACAAATTAAATTGAATCTCAATGTTCTAGAGATTGAACCAACTAGATTATCCCCTTGAGAACAAATACAAAATCAACCATTTCTCCTTTCTGTTTGGCACAGAACACATACACAGGTCAACAGTGCAGCCTCTTCAAAGTAATTTACATAGATATTAGACGGTTCACAAGGAATTTGTTATCAAGCTTATTCTTAGAAAATGTTTCATAAATTTTACATCATGTAACATTTAATAGATCGAATTGAATAGATAAGGACCATGTAGCAAACCCCAAGTTACTGTCAAAAGACCATTTTGCATCAGAGGAACCGAAACGTATGAGCAAGCACAAAATTTAAAACAAAGACTTCATCTCTAACATGATCTTATAATATTCCTGTCTATGCAATATGCATTAGTAGGACAAATAAACACATAGACTTCATATGATTTGCCATGCCAAATCACTTCATACTATTATATAGAATAGACGAACAATAATCTAAAAATGTTAAGGCATGTTCAGCTCACAGAAAGAAAACATGTTAGGTTTATATAAAATTGTTTTTGAATAAATAAATAAATAAGTCCAAAAACATGTCTAATGTAAGTATTTGGAAGCAATTTTCATTTTAAGTGCCCAAATATGACAGCAAAAAAAACAGTGCAAGTAACTTTTTTGGTCTTTTCCAAAATTTGGGATTTTTTCAAGATTATATTCTGAAACCCACATCCGAGAACAGCCCAGCCCTACCAAACACCTTTTTTTCCCAGGATTCTTCCTATCCCTTGTTTTCAAAAACAATGATTCATATCCAAATTGGCTACCAAATGCCACTTTCATTACCCCGTTGACGACGTATCCAGTTCCTTCTTTGACAACATGATTGTTATCATTGAAACATGGCGGGTGGTCTCTAAGCTGCAAAAAAATAAAAATAAAAATAAATAAAAAACCAAGAATAACCAATTAATCATCTAACATTCACAAACAAAAAGTGGGGCATTTGCATGGAGTGTCAAGCAAGAGTCTATATTTCTTACGGAAGAAGCCCTTCTTCTAGTGGCTCCCACATATCTGTTATATCAGTTGATCCAATTAAAGTGTTTTGATGGAGACCAACAATCCTTCTCTGAAAGTAAAAAAACAGAAAGAACAATTAAGTAAAATGTGGTGGAGAAAAACTTAGAAAGACAAATAAACAGTTACACCACCTTAATTAGTTCAGCAATCATTACAGTCTTATTGATAGCTCTGCCCATCGCTTTAAGAACAATTTCATTGGATCCTTTCTCCTACAAAACATACAAAGTTATAACTCAAAAAAACCACACAAAAAATAGAAACACCAAAATAACGATTCTAATTTCGGTAATCCATTAGAAACACCAACATCATAAAACCCCAGTAGCCTATAGCCGTTAACTAGTTCTTCTTTTAGCAATTGAAACACACATTACCCTATACTTCAATACTTAAGAAGGTAAAGTTTTCAAGTTTATTCCAGCATTTAATGTCAGAGAAACTTTCAAAAATCAATAAAGTCTTGGATGAAAAACCCAGAAATCCCCAGGTTTGTGGACCAGATTTGGAAATAAGGCGGAAAGATCGGCTTCCATGGTATTTGAACATCTGAGCACAGCTGTCAAATACTGTAATATTTTACAGTGAGAAAACTCATTGAGTATAATGAACTCATATACTAACCCACACCAACAGAAGCAATATATATATATATATATATGGTCTTTTGGCAAATATCCTACTTCATGTCCTTAAATATTAGAACTCGTGAAGAAATTGTAAATAAATTAACAGAAATATATAAATATTTATATATATAGCAAACCTGGAGGAGAGTGGTGGCGTAAGTAATGTAGTTTCTCATCCTGCCTTGAGTTGTGATACGAATCTCATTCTCGTTTATCGGCGTCTCTGCCTTCGGCTTCTCCACCCTCTGATACCTATCCATCTCTGTTTTTTTTTAAAAAATATATATATATAAGATCAAACTTAAAGCTCAAAAATAAAAACATCAAAATCAAAGTTGGGATTTTGGGTTGTTAGTTACCGGTGCAAGAGCCTAAGCAAGCAAGCAGCAACCACCCACTCTCTTCTCTTGAGTAGCAGTAAAGAAAGTAAAAGGATATGGCCTTGTCTTTTGATTTCTGAAATTGAGCCCCGGAAGCCTCTTTGAGTCGCCTTTCGATACGTTTTATAGTCTTGATGAAGAGGTGAAGTGGAGAAGATAAGAAGGGTCAAGTGATTAAGCGACTAAGTTAGAGACTAAGGAGAGAGGATTAAGGCTTAAACCAGAAATCAGTACAGATTAGGGAGGGAGAGTGAGAGTAGGACTTTGTGGTCCCGGTCTTTCCGCCGATTAGACCGCCTCTTCCCTCTCACTCTATCTATCTTCTGGACACATAGGCTTGGGCCCTCTTTTGTTTAATGAGCCCATTAGAATTAAACTCAAAACGCTGCGTTTCGAAGTTTACTAGAGTAAAATCGAAATATAATAGAAATTCCCTGATTTTCTTTAATATTAAGAATTATGGTATGTAAATTAATTTATTCAAGTAATCCATTCTGTGAATGAATTTGTTGATAAGTCTTGTTTATAAGTGATTACAATTATTAATATATACAACAATTATTATAAATAATTTATATTTTTTTTATCTTATTTAGAAAATTAAAAACAATACAAAATAATTTTAAATAAAATAATTTTTATTATTATATTATTAAATAATACTTTTATTTTATTAATTATATTAACGTAATTAAACCATACCGCTAAAAACTCACTAAAAATTATTGAGAAGGGTTGCGCGTTGCTGTAATCATGGTTAATTCAAGGCCAAATTGGATTGGAATTAGGCTTGGAGCAATTGATTCCGTTAGAATTTATCAGATGGATACCATTTGTGAATGATGCAAAGAGTGAGCAATGCTTCAACAAGGGATTAATCCTCTTATTACAAACTCGTTTATCAGGCCTTGAAGTCGCACATCAAAAACCAAGCACCAAAAAGGTTTAAAAGAAGCTGTCCCCTGTAGAAGCTTCAACACAATGGCTAATATTTCTTGAAAAAAATATTAAGAATTTCAAAAATTACAGAGAGGGCAAAAAGCAGGGGTAGTGCACAAAAATCCTGTTATCATAGACAATATAATTGCATTAATTAAAAATGTACTTAATTTCCAACCTAGAATGGAGAACATGGGTGAGAAGAAGACATAACTACACTCCAACATTGCACATGAAAATTGAAAGCGATCCGCACCAAAAGGAATTCTGCGTGGTCTTCGAATGGGCAACTGTTCAAAATTAGCTTTTGAACTTGGCTTCATAATCATGCGGTTTCTGTGAACGAGAATGAAATGTTACATGAAAACATGAACAGTGTGGAAAAACCTCAACTAAAACAAGACATGGCCGAAAAATTAACCAAAAGAAAAAACAGGGTGCTGTTGTTGTTTTTCAGGTCATGGACTACATGCAAGTCAATTGCCACCAGAAAGACTTCTCTACTCCAAATGAATTGACATGACCATCCATTAAGAATGGAATGCAGTCTTAGACTCGGGAAAGAAAAAGAACAGTAAGCTCCAGCTGGGCACTTTGTTAGCATAATTGTTCAGCCAGCCAAAAAGGGCAAAATTTTCCAAACAAGATGGAGAAGAGCTTTTCAAGTGCCAAAGTAAGAGAATTTCAAAGTGAAGACAGTTCTTCAACAGCTTGTTGACATAAATAACATTTGAGGGTGAACTTTCTAGGCCCAGAAAAAGGAATGGCATAAACAAATTTCTGCAAGCATGAAAATTGTGTTACCATAAAGATGGCTGATATCAATCTGCGTGCAAACCATCTCATATGCATGGCACGTTGGGCACTAGCTGCTGCTTCGACAGATTCAAACCGCAGGTATACAAAACCAGCACTGTTTCTGCAGGTTAAATTAATCAATTCAGAAATTAAATCTTTAGCATGTGGATCAGAACCCACCAAGGCAATGTCTGAGTTTTAAAAGTGTATTCTCACATTACCATGTGAAGGCAGAGACAGAGTGGACAAATTTGCAGCTAAAATGCAGCATTAATTACCATGTTCATGAAAAATGTAAGAAACTTAACCAACAGAGTCATCCAAATCATCACTTTATGCTTGCTATTCATCAAAAGATATGATTAAGGTATTCTTCCCGTGGGGCATTTGAGGAATGAACCAAAAATAATTCAGTTACCGCTACAAACAAGATGGTGTTGAAATGAGAATATTTAGGTCATTTCAGTATTCATTTATGATTTTAGTTAACCATTTCTTATTTAGTTTCATTTAGGAACAATACGTTTATATCACATTCTTATCGCATTACAATACCTTTCCTACTAAATTAGGAGTTAAATTACATCCGTATAAATAAGTCCTGTACATGACAATGTATTGATCACATTTTTCCCCAATAACCGAACAATATATAAAGTATAGAAAATATATTTGATCACATTTGATCAATAAAATTTTCTTCCTCTAACAATGAGATTCCACTTAAAATCTTCCAGGTGAGACACCTACAAAAGGCCTTAGCCAAGGTTTTCAATATTTTACCATTCTTCCAACTTTCATCTTTCTTAAATTTGTTCACACCACTTCAATTTTATGTTACAACTGTCATTCAATTCATCATTGCTATTATACATAACAAAGCTCTAGTCGCACAAACAAATCAGTCGATTTTATCTTGTTTACATTTTCCATCGATCGTAAACTAATCCTATCTATCAAATTTAAGCGTTCTCCCACACCAGAACTAATCACCGGAGTTTCTAGAAAGCCTTGACTAACAGAGATGTATGATATAGCAGTTCAAATTATGATTCCACACAACATATAATCAAGAGTCATACAGAAGTCTAAAGAACTGCAATAAACATCAATCACACACTTACTTATCCACATATGTATGTATCACCCGGCCATATTTGGAACACTCTTCTTCCACATCCCCTTGTATTTCCAAATCAAAATCTGGGTCCGTCTGCATCAAAGACTTGAAATAAGTACTTACACCAGGGTAATAAACAAGGCAAGAAAATTACTGACCTCTGTTGCAGGATCAAACATGTTCTTCAACAGTAAACACTCGCTTGGATATCCAATAAATTCAGAGGCTGGATTAGAAATAACAGGGGCAGGAACAGCTGGAACTGGAACTGCAGGTTGCCCCATGATAGGCAAGCTAACAGCTTGTTGATTTACAGCTAATCCATTAACCGTGGATACTCCAAGAGTGCCCGCAATACTGTAACAGATAGTTCAATTAAACTTATTACAAAGTAATGTAAACCACTAAAAACCAAAGCCAGTTCCAACAACAAACCTTGTAGCTATACCGGTGCGATCCAGCTTCTGCATAAGCAATGCTCTTGATTGAGCATTTAAAGCCTGCATGAAAAGATATTATACATCAACCAGAAACAAAAAAAAAATCTGTGAAAACATGTGCAGCACACAAGACAGAATGCAATCATATGATGCAAAAGAACACCACCCTTGAAATAATACAAAAAAATGCATCACCTGTACTAAAACCATCATTCAGAAGCCAACACCCAAGAAAAAGTTGGATCTTCTTTATTAGAAGCAAAAAGATGACTTGAGTCTAAAAAATTTTTGGTAACATATCAATTGGTTAGATATTCAAAAATGAGCATTTGACAGAGCTCTCTGACAGTCCATTTTAACAACTCCAGGGAAAGCATGCTTTTTAAATTGTTTTCATGAAGCCTAGTAAATAGAATAACTATAAGCTCTCTTTTCAATGCCCATCTATAACCCACCATGTATTACTTAATAACCAGATTGTCCCTACTAGAAGTAATTTTCAATACAGTCTCATGAAGAAAGGAAACAAACAAAACTAGATAGACTTTGTGTACGGTCTTTACTTCAGAGGACTTTCCCACCTTGTCCTTTTTACACTCAGCCCAACTGGAAAGGGGTAGTAAAATTGCCTGGTGAGGTTAATTTCGCTTTATGGTCAGGTACACATGGCTGCCTGATTTCTAGGAAGTTGTAGCACAAGGGGTCTTGGGTCTTTCTGTATGATTAGCTAGTTTCAGTTGAATAAAAAGAAAATTCTATAGTTTTTGTCAGCATTTAAAGTTGTTCTTTGCTCTCCAGGGGACATCTGGTCCACCTTTGTACTTCTTTTTAATGCATTAAGATAATTTTTCTGTTTCTTAACCAGAGACTCACTTTATCTATAAGCCAAAAACCATAGGAGAACTTTTCAACATTGATGCAAGCTCTCCATAGAAATTTATTCTCTAAAATCACATTGCCCACATTTCAGCATTATTTCTGAAGTCTAATTGCTATTCTCTTCGGGCTGAAACTGCCCAGAGCATTACAAGTTTTGCACAAAACTAACAAAATCTATCCCCATGATGCTCTTCCCATTACAAAAAGATGTTGCAACACAAAACCTTTCACTGATATTTTAGCCATATTATCTGTATAAACTTATTGAAAACTTCTATGTAGAATTGAGAGTTGCCAAGAAGCAGGCCACTCAGTTTCAGGTAATATTGAGAATAACCACCATCACATGTACTGTGCAGCAACAAACTCACAATGTATAACATCAGAGTGCAATAAAGTCATGACAAATGATAATATACTAACCAATCCACCACCATCATCATCATCAAAGTCAGCAGATTTTGCTGCAGTATCTTGTGCACCAACATGATCGGTGACAGATGAGACCTGCACAATATAAGTTGCAGTTTGTTAACCTGGGCCTCTACATTAAGGTGATAAAGAACTGGCTATGAAATTATAAACAATATCATCACCTCAAGCTCAAACTCATGAAGTTTATGTTTACGGCTTTTAAAATCCAAGCATACCTTAATAGTCCTACCAGCAATCTCCAATTTTCCATTCAAAGCACTTTGAGCGGCTTTTGCATGTTCAAGCTGTGCAAACTGTAAAAACAAAATAAAGAAACGTGAATGCCTAATAACTAGACACCAACTCCTCAACATTAACTGGCAAGAAGAAAGTTTCACAAACCTGAACAAACCCAAAACCCTTGCATTGTCCTGTCTCGATGTCAAGGGGAAGTTGCACAAGCTCCACAGGACCAAACGGTTCAAAAAGCTGACAAGCACCATAACAAGTAATAAGAAAGATTTATAAATGTCTAGTAACTTGATGAGAAAATATGAAAACAAGCACCAAGTAAAAGTGAGAAAGAAAAAGGAAAAGGTTAAGGTAAATAAAGGTCTAGAAATATGGGAGGAAAAGTGATATCCCAAAAAAGTTGCAATAAATTCTCAAAAGCATTTATTTTACTTCATCGTCCACTCAATTATTTTTTAACATCATTCCAAAACCTATCACAATGGTCATATCCAGATGTGCACATTAGTAAAGAACAAAACAATCAGGTTGCATCCCATCATGTCCATCTCAAAGCTATGATTAGAGCTCAATATGTCATGGCATTAGCTAACATTCTAGTACAAGGATGGACACTTCTCCATAAAGTCAACAGTTTTACTCTCATACTAACAAAGTTTACTTTGTCAAATGGCAGCAGCATGGAATAAACCTCTTAAAAAGTTTTTAAAAAAAAATCACCACCTAACATGCAAATCACAAATAGTAGCAACAACAAAAAAGTGCACAAAGAAAGAGCCAAAAGAATGATGCAGTGTTAGTTCACTCTCCAACATATTTCACTAAATTTTACTCAGGTGGAGTTTGAGAACCTCTGATTCTGACAAATAGAGGAAGAATATCTCCACTACCCATGAAATTAATACTGTTAAAGGTTCAATAATTCTGACACTGAACAACTAGTTTCAAAGAACTAAACTTTGGCGGGAATAAGTCTGCAGCCATGATACTGACAAGTACCAACTCAATAAAGTCAAAACTGCAATGCTTAAAAGAAATCTTAATGGCCGGATATGTTTTAAGATTTCTAAATACCTAATTTGCAAGGACAGCATCTTTGTGTAAAGCACTTAAACATGGCAAAACTTTGGGCTCAATAAATTATAAGGCATAGGTCCTCAAGAATTCCACATTTGTGGATAATGAGTTCGCCTGTCTATCAATCCTTTAAGTGCCTGTTATTTTGTACAGGTGCCCATAGCTACTGCCTCAGTGTAGTCAATCCACCATTTTCGGTATATTGTCGTATCTGAACTTTAGAGACCTTACATAGTTTATTAACTATTCCGTGAGATACAGCAGCTTCCTACCATTGGTTTTTTAGTTATATGTTCCATACACAATGTTTACCCATATCCAGTGGGAGCTTATGCATCTGTTAAAAGGTAAACAATATACAAAAACAACATGCATGGTACTGATGAATAATAAACCAAATCCAAGTACCTGTCTAAGCTGAATCTCGGTCATGTTGAAGTGTAGATTTCCCACGTACAATTTTCTATCAATAGCTCCGAATGGTCCAGTGGTGGTGCCCCCAGCAGAGGTATTAGATTGAACAAGATTCTTTTCAGCTTCAGAAGGCTTAACCATCACAGGTTGTCCAAGAAGTAGTTGGCCTGATAGAGCTATTGCCATTGGCACGGACATCACATCATAAAATTCAATATACCTGCAGTTATACCAGGGCCATACTGTTAGATTTTCATAGGGCTTGTGACAAAATGAATCACAACCAAAACTTACTAAGCATAGTGCAATGAGATGTAGGGTGAAACAAAAACTCTAGTGAAGAGAGCTCATGCTGATTATCTTTTGGTCAATCTGATGCCTAATATAATAGAAATTGTTAGCTCATGATAATTAAAAAATTTTAAAAAAAGTACAATAATATTAGGCACAGGGACTTGGAATGAGTGGAGAAAAGAAAAGCAATTAATAGTAGTCTCCTTGTTCACTTTGACTTCCGAGTGCACGTCTGTACAGAATCCCAAACATAACAATAAATGAGGAAGGTACCAACTAAAAGATTTTAAACAATCACTAACAGGGCACTCGATATTAAATAAAGTCCTAAGACTGTAAGATAATAACACTGATGCGGGGTCAAGGACCGCATAGGTCTAATCCCCCTGACAAGAAAAAATGCCATGCCAGCATCAATCATTCATAAAAACTGCTATCATCTAACTACATCCAGTAAGTTTGTGACTGCTGATCCAAATAGTGAGCACTATAAAATGAAGAATTGGAATAAGAATTCCACACACATAGAGTCATGACCTTCACACAAATTATTAAAGAAGAAAAATGGGAAATAGAAGATACAATTCAGGTTTATGTCATCTACCTTGAGTGCGCAGCAAGAATTGATTAAACATGGGAGCAAGGTATTCCCATCATCCCTCATCATTATCGCATTGCTAGTGAATTTAAGAATACAGTTAAATGTGATACTACAAAGAAAATATACTAATAGCTACTTTACAAGAGCACATGCACATGAGTATATTACTGTTTAACATTATGGACATACCCAACTCCTTTTGACCGCCTTGAATTCCGATCCATGATCAACCGAACATCCCTCACCTGAAAATAATATAAAAAAAGGGAATGTAAAATAAAAAACGCATAAGAAAACTAGCTAGAAAAATACAATGTCCAAGGAGACACTCGATGTCCAAACTACCCAATGCCTATGTACAATTTAACTCATCCCACACAGAGAATTTTGAGACACAAGAAAGTTATAATAGTACTTGTTGCTGAAGGCAAAGGTGCACATACTAACTGAAACACGAAGTCAATGCATCTCAATAACAAGCATCTACATTATTCTAAGCAGTGTCTTGTGAAACAAATTTCAACTTATCCTTAAACAGGTAGAAAAGAATCGACAGATTTTAAACACGTATACATAGCATGATTCAAAAATCTCACTTACCTTGCCCGCTTTTGAGAAGAATTCATAAACATCTCTCTCAGTCGCCTTTAGCGGCATCTGTCATCACCAAATAGATAACAAGGTGATTAGCAGCAAACGTAATGATGAAGGATGAAGTTTAAATTCCTTTAAAGATAAGAAGAAAGGTCTGAGCGCTCAACCTGGTAAGCAAAAACAGTTCTTTGGTCCCTCTCCGGATCAGCTTCAGGTTCCACTGTTTCTTTCTTTTCTTTATATCTTCTGTCAACCAAAAGGCTTCCAGATTAAAATAGCAAAAGGATAAAATATCATTACAGTTGATATGTTCACTCAAGTTCACAACCAGTTGGTTACTGGATTAATAACATTACTACTATTTTTTGCCCATTTTTACCATATCAACAGGTAGAGCAGAAAATATAAGAAAACAAAAATTATAAGCATGTTGTCTATTTGGAAAACATCTCATCAAACCTCTGATCCATTCTGAAGATCCTCACTAACCATACAGATATGTAAAACATTCTAAAGTTAAAGCTTACAAATCAATCACAAATTATATCATTGTTCTTTGTAACACAATGCTTCAGTGGATCTCACTTCATTTATCATTTAGGTCAGTCCACATGTGAAAACACATAACCAAAAGACTATTGTTCTCCAAGAAGCCATAAAGAATGCAGGGCAGAATCAATTCGTGGAAATAACTAAGAAACTTCCTTCTATAACATATGAGTTGAGTTAAGCTACTTAAAGCATGAAAGTGCAATCATTCATAAAAATTATAGAAGACTATCTAAAATACTACACACAGTGATTAAAGATTAAAGAATTACCTGCTCTCTCGCATTTCAAGGTCACGTTCTCTCTCCTTAAGCTCCCTCTCTTTCTCCCTCTCCCTCTCGCGCTCTCGTTCACTGTCTCTCCTTGACCTACTACTGCTCCTCCGCGACCGGCTGCTACTTCTCCTCTCTCGCTCCCTCTCTCTTTCCCTTTCCTTTTCCTTCTCCTTCTCTCTTTCTCTCCTTTCCCTCCTCTCCCTCTCCTTCTCTTTTTCTTTATCTCTTTCTCTATCTCTCTCCTTTTCTCTCCTTTCTTTCTCTCTACTCCTCTCACGGTCTCTCTCCGACTCCCTCTCCCGATCTCTCCGGTGTCGTTCTTTATCCCGCTCTCTATCTCTATCCCTATCCCTTTCTCTTCTACTGCCGTTTTCTTCCCCCTCGTCACGCCGCGATTTCTTCCCGCTCCTCGCCCGCTCCTCCTCTTCCTCTTCGCTATCCTCATGCTTACGGTAACTCCTTTCTCTCTTCTCCTTCTCACCATCTCTCCTCGCCTTCTTCTTCGAAGACAAATCGTCTTCTTGTGGCTGTTGCTGCTGATCCTCCACCGTCTTCTCCAAATACTCGTACTCGTCGAATTCCATTGATCAATTTAACCAATATCAAGATCGGCAATTCCTCTTGAAAACCTCGGGGTTTGGTTTCAGTTGTGTTTTCACTTAGGGTTTTGTTTGGGGTTTGATTTGGGAATCTCTAGTTTAGTTGCTCGCTTTCTTAAGAGCTTAATTAACAATATCCGAAATAGGGACTTGGCTGCCATTTTTTGAAATGATTATGGGCTTATGTGGCAAAAAAAGGTAACATTCGGCGGGGTGAGAAGTCATCCCGGGTGATAAAGTCACTGGGAGCAAGACCGGCACTGAAAGACAAGTTTGTACTTTAACAAAATCTAGAATTTTCTACGATAAACAAAAATGAAAAATCAATAAAATCGATCATGCGTGGGGGCTGGAGTGGATTTAGGACGAATTTAGAGAAAAAAAAAAAAAAAAGAGGTTTTACGAGTTTAGTGCGAATTATAATTTAATAAATGTTTAAGAATATTTATTTTGAGTGTTAATATTTATTTTTTAAGATATATTTATTCTTTTATAAAAATATCAAAGCTACATTTATAAACTAAATTCTTTATTTTTATAAATTTTAATTTTTTTAATAAATAGTTTCAATTTCTTTTAAAAAAAATTAAAAATGACACATATTTTGAGAATTTAAATATTATTCATAAGATAAATTAATTATTTTTTATTATTTATAAATATTTTTTTTGGGTTAGTGCTACTATTAAGTAAGATAGAAATATTTACTTGCTAATTACTATTTTGAACTTAAAAAATTTTATTATCAATTTATTATAGCTTATAATATTATAAATTTATGTATATTATAGTTAAATGAATACTTATAAATTTATAAAATTTTATTTAAAATATTTTATATTTGAATTTGTAAAATAATTATATATTATTTTAAGTAATTATTGTCATTAATTTTATTTTATATTAATGAATTTAATATTTTATGTAAATGATGTATTTTATTTTAAAATAATATTAAATTTTTATATTCTTAATTTGATAAATTATAGGTTTAATATGATATTTAATAATAGTATAAATATTATAATAAACATAAAATATATATATATATATATA